>ML782316.1:203875-235337 GCA_009831015.1 Picea engelmannii | reverse complement strand
GAAGATCCTTCTAGAAGCGGAAGCTTCTATTAGGTCTTCTTACATCCGCCTTATTCTATTTTATTGAAAGGTCTTATTAATATTGACCTTTATTACATCCAAATACATTGATCTACCTATGTGCGGGTTAGGACCTTAACAGCGGGTCGTTGATATGCCTAGGGACATGTGGAGGACAAAGATTCACTATGTTAGACAACCATTGGATAACCATTGGATCAGGGAGGACAGGTGTCAAGATATCTGACACTCCAAAAGGATTTGCTCCAGAGGTTTGCGTTTGTTGAAATTTGAGAATGCCAAAGGTCGAAGTCCTGAAAACAACAAGAGTCGTCAATGTGAAGGAGGACACACGACGCTAGATCTAGGACTCCGGAGGAAAGCGAAGGAAAGACATGTCCGAAGACCAGGAGAAGATCTCGGTCGTTGATTGAGGAAGGAGTAGTAGGACCATTGATCTAGTTGAGGAGGCCAAAGTCCCGAAGCAGGAGCAGATCCATCGATTAGAAGGACGCGTGGTGAGAGATCGAGCCATTTTGTAGAAATCTCTCTAGAAGAAAGGAAGAGTTGAGAATTGAAAGTCCCGAAGGTCGGGTTCGAGGAGATCGTGGTCATAGAGTCAGGGAGACAGGTGGTCGCAGATCGTTAACTCTAGAATATTGGAGTACGAAGGTAGCAAGGGTTTGAGATTTCAAATCCCCGAAGTCCATAATCACAAATAGATCTCGTCCATTGATGCCGAGGGAATATATCTGAACCGTCAATCTAGAGGTACTATCAATATTGGGAGATTGAAGGTCCTGAAACATTTCAGGGGATTGAAGGTGTGTGAGTTATTACAGGGAATCGTGTGGTCACGTGAGAGCATAGCTCGAGGACCCATGCAAGGAAGGGGCTAGTGGAAAGGGGATAGCACCCGCGAAATGAAGAGCGCCTAGAGCGAGCAGACAAAGGGTGCGGGGATCACAGGACCTGTGCCTAAAGAGGAAAAAGGGACATGTGTATAGCTAAATTGGGTTCAAAGAGGAACTCGAAGTGTCAATTTGACTCGGGACAAGGAAAGATCCAGAGACCGGGAGGTTGTAGAACCCCAAGGAGTAGGTAGGGGGGTTGCATCAGGTGCTATCAGAGCTGATTTTCATATGTGGATTTCAGGCGAAAGAGAAAGAAGAGAGAGGTCAAAATTTGTTTGCAGAAAATAGACAAAGGAGAGATGGTGAAAGGAGATGGCCTGATAACATTAGATGGTATCATAAGTTAAAGTTTTTCTATAGATGACAGGTGAAAAGGAAGCAGGGTACTGATGCTCTATGGGAAGGATTGTTGCATGTGTGCAGCAGCAAAAAAATTTAAACAGTTAGGTGAGCTGTGAGAGAATATGGAGATGCTCTCGGATGTAGAGTGATCCATAGGCTTTCCAAGAGGGCAGGTAGAAGGTGAAAATGGCTACTGAAGGCCATGAGTGTGGTCGAAGAGAAGGCCGCAAGAAGAAATGCAATCCAGAGATGGATCTGGAGCTCAATGAGATAAGAGCAAGGATGGAGCAGCTGACATTAAAAATGTAACAAAATGCTAAAGCACATTGGGTGTATGAGTGGCCCATGAAGAAGAAGGTGAAGTTGTCAGTCAAGAGATTGTTGGCCAAAGGACAACAACAATTGTTAAAGAGGTGGTTGAGGCATGCTAAAAACCTCAGTGACACAGAAGAGGAGATGATTCACATCTATGAACCAAAAATTGGGAGACACCTCAGTGATGAGGAGGAGATGAGATCATATAAAGATTTCATAAATTGCCAGGTGGGAAGAAGTGGACTTTCAAGTTTCCAGGTGGGCAATGGAAAGAGATCAGTGGAAGGTCTCGCATACTGCTAGAGGAGCAGTGCTAAAAGTTCAAATTGCTAGGTGGGAAATGAGATGGGATCGCTTGATCTCATAGACTGTCAGGTGGGCATAAAATAAATCTTGAATTGCCAGGTGGGCAAGGGAAGGAAGGTGAGACTGTCAGAAAGTCTCAGGAGCTCGGGAGTGGGTTCAGGTCAGTAAGGAGTGTTGATAGGTGAAGATTCATGTGGATTTTCAAACCATGTGAATGAAGATGATGAGAAGTTAAAAACTCTCACCATCCAGGAGGAGGATTAGAAGAGTATTTTGATCATTGGAGGGATCAAAGAATTCCAACCAAACAACCGAGTGGAGACCAGTGCACACGATGAAAGTGTAGCAGCAGAGGAAGGACATCCAATAGTGACTATCATGATGAAGGAGCAGATATTAGAAGTTTCCCAAGGAGAAGAAGAAGAGGAGCACACAGTTGATATGCTCACTCAATGGGAGATAGAATTGAGGATGTTGGAGGATTGGGTGGATAATTCAGAACCAGCAGATGGATGCCATTAGACAGTCATGAAAATTTCAGGAGAAGAGCATTCGACATAATTGCTCAAAATTTTCAGCCAGGAAGATGAACAAGATATGGCTGCAGCACTGAAGCCTACAGCAGAAGAGGAAGCAGACAACATCAACTTCATTGAGCTGCATGAGGAACTAGAAACACTGGAGAGAAGTAAGCATATCCAACAGGCTAAGTTTGAGATAGATGGAGGAGCATACCAGCCAAGAAAGCAATTAAAGGAAGTTGGAGATATGCTAGTAGGAGAACTGGCAGAATCAAAGCTATCAGAAGGAGAAATTGAGCAGCAACTCAGCGATGGGACGACAGACCTGAAGTTTTAAGTAGGGTGGCAAGCTAAGGCCACAATATATGGGGAAAGTAGCAAGGGGGATCAAGTCGATACACTCACTGATAAGGAGGAAGTGCAGCCGAGGAAACTGCATAAGAAGAGCCAACCACTGGAGCATTTGGATAGGATGATAGAAGAAATCAAGAAGTTGATGTTGAGGTCAGCACAAGAAGAAGTCAGCAAAGGAAAGCTGAATAGAAGAGAACTTGCAACAATAACAAGGAAGAAGGAGAAGAAGCAGCAGCAAAGCAGAGGAGCTATAGGACAACTTCAAGGAAGAGTTTGGGATCCAAGAGGATTTCAACACTGGAGAAGAGGAGCTCATGAGCATGAGCTCATGATTTTCCCAGCAATGGAGTATGATGGAAGAGCATCACTCCACCTCAACAAATGCGCCACCACGTAGACGCACAATGGAGAAAGGGAGAGGCACCGACCCTCCCATTTTTAAATTTTGAAATATGATCCAATACAGATTTTCGTGTTGTAAGGTTGATAAATGCCAGGCCATGACTTTGTACAGGTAGTGGATACAGTTTCCTTAAATGGTTTCTTGTAGCAAGTCCAGATCGTAGTCAGGTCTGGATAAAAATTTATGGAATGTAGCTGTAGGAGTATGGTGTCGTAACTGAGACAACGATGGCATTAAGGTGATGAAAGGGATAAGCTCGTAGAGCCCTCTTTTCTAATTAGGATACTTGAGAGAGAGAGAGAGATCTCAGGTAAAAAGGTCCCAGAAGCAGAACTCGGGATAGAGTTAGAATAGGAGAAAGAACCAAGACTTTGTTGTAGTCCAGTCTATGTACACATTTGTAAACAAACATCCATCTTAATATGAAGAAAAGCAATTTTTCCTGCACACGATGTGTTTATGAATTATCTATATTCTGTGAATTTTATCTGTGCGTTAATGTGTTGTAGATGTATGATAGGTTTCATCCGCAGTAGGAAGATAAATTTCTTTATCTTTGTTTTATTTTGAAGTATCATTCTGGGTTCTTTAGGCTATGCAAAGAGTGCACAATAGAACATTGGAAGTTATGTATCCAGCGCAAGGAATGCACATTTGAAATCTACGGAGTCAAAAAAGAACGTGACAGGAGGGCGCACCAGAGTGATAAGAACTCAAGGGGGAACCTCAAGGTTACTGAATACCTTAGAGGAGGAATCTGTGCAGGGAAGACATAGACAGACAGAGTTACTAAACATTGTGTAAGGAGAAGCTCTGCAAGGTGTGCATCGAGCAAGGAGAACGCCAAGAGGGTGAGAAGAATTTCCTTTAAAGAAATCTTTCAGATCTGAGTTTGATGAAATCCTAGAACCGCAAGGAGTGCATGGGAGATCGAAATCTTCGAGGAGATCAAGCTCAGAAGGAATAACGCAAGGAGTGCGTGGGAAGTAGACTTATTCTAAGTGCTAAAGCTCAGAAGAGACAATGCGTTCAAGAGCGTAAGCGAGACCCTAGATAGTCAAGTTCGGAGGAGAAAGTTCAAAGGCCGAGAACTTTGAACACTTTCAAAATATTCTAAGTCGGGAGAAGGTGGAATCTCAGGAGGAGGAACGACAACAACCGTTAGATTGGTTGTGGGAAAGGAGCCTGGATCGTTAGATCAATTCCCAGTGACATAAGGAAGCACAGAGGAGGAAACAGATCTCAAGCGTTGGATCTGAGCGTAGAGGATCAGCCGCTGTCTGATCACGTGAAGGTGCACAAGATTTAGCATGGTGTATACGCAGGAGAGTGGACTCGCAAAAGTCCCGAAGTCCCGAAAACCATTTGGGACCATCCATCAACTGGAAGGACACATGGAAAAAATCTATTTATTTCGGGTGGAACCGCTTTGGGAGGAATGAGCGTACATAGAAGTTGAAACTTCCAAAGCCCAAAGAGCCGAAGGGCCGAACTGAATCTGGATCGTTAGATTCAAAGGGAATATGTGTCAATGGGTCGTAATATCTAGAAGGAGCTGGAGGTGTAACACTGAAACACCCAAAGGTCAAAGAGTCGAGAGCCGTCGATCTGCAAAGGGGAAACTTGTCACCAGATCACGAGCTCTGGGGAAATTTACATTGCATTTTCAGTTTGAGAATTGAAACTGTTGAATCGCGAATGCCCGAAGAGAATCTGAGCCGTCAGATCTAGAAAGGGGACACGTGGTGCAAGATCGTGAATTCTGGGTAAAGTCACTACAGGAGAACGCGAAGGAGAAAGTTTTGATATCATTGAAGCCTGATTAGCCAGAGCGAACGATAGTCGTCGATCTGGAAGTGAACAAGTGTCACTAGATCATGGATTTCAAAGGTTTGCACTCCGGGGTTTTTATGGAAAGAAGTTTCGGAACGTTACGAAGCACCGAAGGCCGAAATGATTAAGGGTCGTTGATCCCAAAGGAAGAACATGGGTCATTGATATGCGTACGGACACGTGGAAGACGGAGATTCACTCCATTAGACAACCATTGGATAATCATTGGATTAGGGAGGATAGGTGTGTTGAGGAAAATATATAAATTGATCTTACACAAGCATTTTCAGACTTTACTTGGCTAAAGTAAAGTAGATGGAAATATCACCCTATGATTATATCTAGCAAAAATAATATCCTAACTCATAAGTATTAATTACAAGTGCTTAGGCTAGTCTTTTATCAACAAAAAGATTGTTGGAAATTAACTTTTTATGTATTTTTCTGAATATATCAGTTGCTGAAATAAATGTAAGAATAGAAGTAAAGACATCAAGATGATAATCAAGACAATTGAGACATAAAGCAATCCTTTATTTCATTCCAATTCACCAAAGAGTCATTTTATTTACAAAATCTCATACATAAATATTGGACCAAAGTCAAACTTAGACATCCCCAATGGAACATACAAAAGGACCTCTGACAGAAAACCAAAACTGAACTCTAAAAGTTGGATCAACTTGCCACAGATTGCTGCATCATCGACTCTGCACAATAGCCTTTGTCAGTAATGAAAACTAATTCACAAATAGACAAGTCTACAAAGACTATCAAAGATAGATCAACACCTCTGAAGAACAAGTGTCTAAATGATTTGATTCAGCCCTGAATATTGTTGTCTACAATAAGACCCTTCTATCATAAAAGAGAATTAGGCTATGATGAATATATGAATGAATGAAAACTGAATTATCTCAACATAAACTCAAAGAGAAAACCTTAACATGCTTCTGCTTCTATCCTCTTCTTGTTCCTCCCCTTTCTTTTTCTTTTAGCAAGTAAGAATTGGTTGGAGTAGTTGAACCAATTCATTAGTTAAGCTAACTAAAGACTCAACTAACTTTATTTAGGAGGGAAAAGTAATAATCATAATAGGGTCATAAATAAATAACAACTAGTAGGTGGGACCCCTTGTGACTCCCTTTAGTTCATAAAAACCATAAGAACTATAACATAATCCATTTGTTAAGCAAACACAACACCTTGTGCCTCCCCTCAACATATTTACTTTTGGCAATTTTAGCTCATAAAATTTGGAAATATTTCAAAATAATATTTATGTATCCAAAATGAAACATGTTGTCCAAAATCCATGAAGTCAACTATCATAAAACAATAGATAACATAAAATTCAAAAGCCATATTTTCCAGTCTGTGATGCAACCCTTCCTTGGCTGCTGCTTTCACCTCTTGATTTTTCCGAATTCTTCTTAGGTTGGGCAGATTCTTTAGGCTTTATCTCACTGATCACATGGGAACAATCTTCCCTCAAATGCATCTGTGAAGAAACAGATTTTTCGGAGTCATCGGAGGCTAAGGAAGGGGCAACAATAGCTTTTCCTTTATCAAATGCATGGTGGGATTTAGTATTCAATCTCTTGCTGGCATGGGAGGATTGCACTAGAAAGTGGTTAGGGATAGCTTGGACAATGGGGTTCAAAGGTGGAGGAGCAGGCAAAGTTAATTTGGGCCATCCACAGTGTTGGGAGACTGTTGGGTGAACAATCTCCTACGACCCATCATTTTCAGGGACTTCAGGTTGTAAAGGGACATGAGGAGGCACAAGGATACTGGGGTCTTGAGGGGCTTGGAAGGGAAGCATTTCAGGCCTAGGTTGGACTATTCCCTGCCTAATCCAATTAAAGAATCCATCATGAAACAAGTGGTCAAGCTCTTCTAAATCAACATCAAAATGTATAGAAAACCTGGGCCTTCTTGGGCCTCGGTTCCAGTTACCTCCACCTCTATTTCCCCGACCATGGTTTCCTCGACTGAAAAAACTCATCCTGCATGTGTAATCGATTAGCAAATAGTCTTTTAAATAGACATGCATGACAACTCTTAAAAAATACGGAATAGATTTGGCTCAGAATGTATCAGGCTCATGCAATCCAATCCATACAAATTGTTCTAATGTTAATCAACGAGCAGGGGGGTGAAATAGTGTTCTGGGAAACATGAGGGGTTTATATTGAGCGAAAATATGATATAATGAAAGGGGAGAAAAAAATGGTTACTGCTCAATGATAATAACAATCAACTGTAAATCAACCAAATAAAACCTCATTGCAATCTACCCAAGATATTGCCACTTCATCCACTTAACACATAAATTATCTTGGTTGTAATCAATATTAGAACAGGGAGTGAAACAGTGAATCTAGGATATGTGAAGGGTTTTTAATTAGCGGAAAGTGAGATAATGAGAGGGGAGGATAACGATTATTGTTCATGAAATTAATCAAGTGATCCATAAAAAATTCCGCAGTAAGAATAGATGCATCAACCGACAATCAAATGTCTGAGTAATAATTCTTGTGTATTTGACTAGTTCAGTGTCCATTAATATCCAACACAGTGCCATTACAGAACAATAAGTATTTCACACAATTTGTAAGAGGTTATGTTCCCTTTATTCGCACATTCTATATTTTATAATAGTCAACAACAACACTCATTCCCAACCTGTAATCATTAACATCCACCACTGTCATATGTTTCTTCAATCCACATCTATATTTAAAAGTCATGTTCCAAAATAATAATGAAGTCACTATTTCTGCAATAGAGCCAATCAAGATCTATAATGATATTCGTTCCCATATACATATGCAGTAAAAAAACCAAAATAATCAAAACATCACATGCCACGTCTGGAATGACAATTGACTATACAACCAATAACCACCATTTAGACATAGGCTATGCAGGAGTAAATTTCCAAGGCAATGTAACCATACCACTGTAAAACAAAACAACTCAATGTGACTTAAAATCTGAGCCAAATATCCAACACAATTGTCATCAACAGTGGTTAATTTCAATAAATAACATGCTTAAAACTATGAGGGTATCATTGAGTATAAAAACAAACTATCCATACTACACACAGAGCACAACTAACCAAACTCCACAATTTCCACTTATCACAACAAACACACAGTCATGAGAATAAATCAATCATATCGTGTTGAGGATGTGCGCATTAATAAGTGGTTGGTTCGTTTAAGTCACACCGTGATTTAATCAAGCCATGCGCACTCAGGCCTATTCAACCAACAACACAAGGATGTCATGGATATGCCTTCTATAGTTATCCAGTTCGATTATCATTCAATCCCAGAGAAACCATAGTTATCATGACTCATGTTTCATTTGCAAAACACCATACACAAACGTGACCTGTGTGAGCAATCCTAAGCATTCGTGACCAATGCCATCCATCAACCAAATCACCATAAGTGCAAAACTAGTGACTCTACATCAACCAACAATTCACCACTGTGGTAAAAAATAAATCAACTGAACAAGCCATGGTAGCTGTGTATACCCACGCATCCAATCAAAATGGTCAAAGTCCCTTCCATTAAAAACAACTGAGTTCTTTGACATCAGGCGGGTGACTGTGAACTTTAGAAGTGCAAATTGGCAATGTAAGGTTCACGCTATTATCACAGAGGCAGTGACAAAAAGCCATACCAACACGACTGCTATATGACCAACGGGTGAGCTCGTTTTCAAAGTAATAGACCACAATAACCGGAAACAACTTGGAAGACTCGACAGTTTACCTGTGAAACTCTAGTCTATAGGGTTAAGGGTTTGCACGGTAGCCTTCACAGGAGGAATGGAACTAATTGCAGTGAAACTTCGAGGCCAAAGGCGTACACACAAGGAGGACTATGATTCACTTGTGAATGGGAGACAATTCCTTGACAGGGCCGAAACAGGAAAACAAGGCTCTAGTTAAACCCAAGAATCATGAAGGCAATCATCCATCCATGATTTAAACAAAACCCTTCAACCAAAATGCAGTGGTAACAAATAATTATCACCCAGGAAGACTAACCATTTCGATGAACTTAAAACTATCACGGCAGAACCATCCATTTTCCATTCAAAACCAAAATTTCACACAGTTTCAGCACTCAGGACAAACACAACCCAGACAACTGAGCCAAAATTATTTCATAACTAGAGTGAAGTCAAGAATGGCCAAAAGAGACATACCTTTTAATCAAAATCCTTAAGACAAGAGGTGGCCGAGCGATTTCACCCTGCAAAAAATCTAGAGCATGAACACAAAAACAAGATCAAACAATAGTCCGACTAGGGTGGTGGCCAACGGGAGGGGTATACTCAACAATGCATGCCAACAAGCCCCCCATTAACACCATTAATCAACCCATGCATCGAGAATATCAACAAATTTAAACCATAGCATAATCCAAGTTCCATATAACAATTCAACCATTCGCATTATTACTTTGCCAAATGCGCCACCCACATTCATATTCCCAATATATCTCAAATAAATCACTCGACCACTATACAACCTAAGATATCATGTATAGAATCATCACTAATAGCCTGATCAACATCAACCTGATGCATAGCATAATCACCATACATATGGACTATATAAAATCGCAAAGCCATGACTTCCATGAGCCACCGATGTTCATAACATATGTATATCAGTTACTGATCCATTAACCAATGCATAACCATTGCATTATCACCTTTCCAAATGCGCCACCAAAATTTCCACCATATGCATATAAAAATGTAATTTAACACAATTTCATAGCCATTTCCTTGTTAGCTAGGGTTTAACAATAATCAACAAATATTTTATGCATGTAGTATTGCAGAACTAGGTCCCTTTGCACTCGTTGTAATACTTTGCCTTCTTCAAAACTGCCCTTCATGTAATTTTACTAACATGTTTGTTGTGCGGGTGCGAGAAGAACAAATACCATATATGAATAGCAGGTTGTAGTAAAATGAAGGAACAACATCTCAGAGCTTAACTCATATCAATGGCAACCATACTCTCATCAACCATGTAAAACTTTATAGCACATCATCATAACATTGAAAATGAATAGGTCTGATCTTCAAAAGTTCAAGGGGTCCCACCTACTAGCATTATTTAGTGTTCTATAATAATAGGCTTTAGCAACACTTTGCGGGCGAAATTACGTTGATGTTTTAAATCGTCAACAAACTGGTGACTCCACAGGGAAATATTTTTTTAACAGATTAGAACTCATAACTCATGGTTTCACAGACCAAGGATAGTAACCTCAATAATATGCAACTCGAATGATTATGCAACAGGGGGAAGTGAGCGGATTTAATGGAAAGATGAATGAGAATTTAGGAATAACTCATGAAAAGTGTTAAGTATGATGGATTTTACCACTGTATGCATAAACATTTGACTGTGAAATGCTCTCCACTTAAAAGAGGAAAACTTATAGATTTTCTCTTAAGATCTTGATGGATGAAGAAATGGCAAGAAGAAGCAGGAAAAAACCAATTCCTTGTAAAATAGCAACGGAAATATGTAGCAAATTCAAAGGCCCTTCAGAGGAGAGATCATAACAACTGTGTAAGCTCGATTTTTATTGACTAGCAATGCTTTTACTGACGTGTCACTGTGGCATAATTGATCCAACCTTCTAACTTGACCAAACACTTAAAAGATGATAAAGACAAAAATTGCAACAGAAGTCATAATGCAGAACTTAAAACAACAACAGTAAAAGACAGAAATAAAACACAGCAAAAATTCAACTCAGAAAGCAAAAATCTGTAAAGCAGAAAAAAGAAGCCCAAAAATTGAAAGCAAAGCTAAACTACTAGTATATAGAAGAATACAATCATCAAAAAGACATTTCATGTTGGTCCCTTGCAATACTTCAAGCGAGGATTGTTAGTGGTGTGGGAAAACCATTGTCTCCGTAATTCCTTTGAAATTTCTGAGTTAGTGTCCAGGACAAAAGTAATCTGGAGATGACCCAACACTTGAAATTTTGACGTAACTATCAGCCTTTTGATGCATATGATTAAATCATCAAGATAAGCATGGAGACTGACCAATTTATCGAAAGTTGTGTGTATAGGCCTTTTTAAGGCGATACTTGTATCAAATAAACTAGAAGGCTGGAAATTGTGAGACATAGCATCACAATTAGTAGTAAAAGTGGTTTTGTGAATATTTTCCCCTTCTACCTTGATTTTATTGTAACCAAACAAACTATCAAGTAAGGGCTCCAAGTGTAACTCTACGACCTGTTGCATAAACATTTTCATGCTGAGAGGGGGGAAAGGATTTCTCATAATTGCTTGCCTGAAAGTTCGAAGACTAATGCAGGTTCTAATATTATCAATGGTCTTCGAAGCAGGTTCCCATTTGGAAACCCATTTAGGGTGGACTAAAAAAAACATTTCAGTCCTTGAAAAATTTCTCGACTCCCTACGAAAGGTTGCTTTTAGTGCAGAGTTAATAAGTCTTTTTTTTTGCCTATCTGGTTTCATAGTATGTTGAACAAGACCTGGATCAAAACCATGAAGATCCACATTAAACCAAGCAAGAACCTTTTGAAATCCACCAAGTAATTCAACATACTTCATTTCTTCTTTATCAGAACCCTGGACATTTATTTTAACGTTCGATGAGGATCCAGGTGTCCTAATGTTCATGGGGATGGATTCAACCGCCTTCAGTTGTAACTCCTCTTCCTTTTCTTTATTGCCTCCAACACTAAAAAAAAATGAACCCTCAAGAGGATTCAAGCCGTCATGAGTCCTATTATTTTCCATGGATATAGTTTCCTCGGGCTTAAGAGGTTCATCTTGGATGATAGCACAAATGATGTCATTATCAGGGAGGGCCTTTCAAGATCCTACATGGTCAGGAAAATATGGATGATATAGGGATTGAAAAGTGAAATCGGGCCTGTGAGGCAAAAGTTACTGATTAGGAGAGGCTACAAAGATAGCTAACTGATCAGCCATGGAATTCAACTCCTTCTTCACATGAGTGATGTTGAAATATAGAAGGTTCTAGACAAGTGCCCAAATAGTTTGGGAGTATTGTTCCATCATCTCATTGCTAGGAGGGTATATCTTGCGTATTAAATTCACAACAAGCTCAGAACCTCCAAAAACTTAAAGGTGACCACAATTGAGATTAAGGGCGTTCTCAACGCTTAATAATAAAGCTTCGAAATCAGCGAAATTATTTGAACAAGCAAACTCTAACATGTAGGACAAATTATGAATTTTCCCTATAGGAGAAACCAAGGTAATCCTAGCCCCATTTCCTTCACTAGAGCATGAACCATCAAATTTCATATGCCATAAATCATTATCTAAATCAATTCTCTCCAAAGGAATATTATCTTCTTCAACAAAGATGGAATATACTCCTAGGTCTTCTTTGACATAGTTTACGTTAGATTGCGGGACATTCTCTATGTAGGGTGAAATCCTTCCCTCTCTAAGAACTATGATATTCTTACCATTCCGAGGAACGGATAAATGCGTCCCGTTGCATGAGAGGTATCCACCTGTTAGGGCTTTTGCCAATATCTTCCCAGGATAATTAAATAATTTCTTACAGGCATATCAATCACCTGAATGCTAAGAGTTGTCCTTATCTCGGGGTGAGTGCATAAAACCAAGGTTACATCTTTAATTTCGTCTATGGTTGTTTGTTGTAGACTATTATAGGAAAGCATGCTTCGAGCGTTTTCGTTTGTACAAGATAAGCCTAGATCTTCCATAATAATCTTCGACATAACACTTGGGCCTGAACCACCATCAATGAGGCAACAATGGGCGATTTTATCCATGATCTTTACATAAATATAAAATGTGGGATTTTTTACAGGGTATTTGAAGTTATGTACACCTACTTTATTTACAGAATAACCCTCTTCACTTACCTCTTCAGAAATATTGGCCACAACGGAAGCTTTTCCTTCCATGAATTGTTTTAGATGCACATGTTGTTTAGGGATGGCAACCATGTCTAGGAGGGTTGCATCTGCTTTGATGTTAGCCAATTGATTCAGATATTGTATTTGGAAGAAGGGGGAGGAGGATTGATTCCTTGACTCTCAGGAATTTTAGGAACCTGGGGCGCAGCAACAGTTGAGGATGAGCTCAGGCTATAATAACTGCGAGGAGGGTCAAATTTGCCTTTTGGGGCATAGGATTTTTTCCTGGTATTGATGACCATGACATCTTCTGGCTTGGAAAAATGTACGACAATGATAGTAGCTTTTGGTCTTTTACGAAAGATCTTGTCTCTGGCACTCCTCCTTACCTCACACGTGGTTTCTTCATGGTGTTCCTCGTAAAAGTTACACCAAATCCTAGGCAGGATAGCTTTGGGCTGAAAATTATTTTCAACCGGAGTTCTAAAAGGAGGGGCAAAAGAGGATGAAGCTCCAGGGGTGAGAGGGGAGATAGTACCCTTCTTCTCAAATGTTATCATATGATTGTTCATATCTTGTACTAGCTGTAAGAGAGTGGGCATGTCCGTCTGTCTAACTGATTCTCCCTGGGGTAGACCAGTTCGTTCAAGTTGTTCTTCGTACTTTGAACAAGTGTGTAGAGCGAAACCTAAGTTATCAATGGATTTTTCTTCCAGCCTATGATAGTAAGGAGAAGGCAATGCATTGTAGTAATGCATGAAGGTGGCTTGGTTCTGAGGGAGAATAAGTTCAGGGATTTGATTATACAACTTGGTGAAACACAAGTTGAAATACCTGATGGTCTCACCATCTTTGTAAGTGACGTTATTGTACTCCCTTAACTTCTCGGCTGGGCTTTTAGATTTTCCATAAGTTGATATGAACCAATAGAATAATTCCTCCCAAGTAGACAAAATCTTAGGAGGAAGGTCAAAGAAGTCAGACGCAGCCTTTCCTTCCAAGGAGTTGACGAAAAAGTGCATGCATGTATCATTGTCGTTAGCTCCTATGTTATGACAAGCGTTAGAGAATTCCACTAGGTGCTCATTGGTACTGACAGTGTTATTTCCTGAAAACTTAGGAAGATGCTCTTTAAACTTCGGAAGTGGGTGAGTAGTAGGTGCTAGGTTAAGAGGAGAGGACACATGCCATGGTGTGGTTGTGGCATCTTCTTCGAACTGAAAAATCCCATACTTTTTAACGACTTTGGTGGGGTTTGTAGTAGATTGGACAGGGATATGGTGGTAGTACAAGCTACCAATCACCGATGACGATGAAGATTGGGAAGATGGGAGCACTTCTAGTGCCACCAGAGCTACTACTAAATGCCATCTTGTGGATGAGAGGTGAGGGAAAGAAAGACGAGTTGGATGAATCAAACAAAGTTCTCCTTAGAGCACTTTGTTGGGCAGATAACACAATGTTTCTCCTTCCTATCTCAGCAATAGGACTGATTTCGGGTGACAATCCTCTTCTTCTTCTAGAAGCACGAGAATCAAAGGACATGAAAGAATGGCTGAAACTGAAGAAACAAAAGGTTACTGGCAATTTCTAGGCTGCCTACGTCTAGATTCCAATTGTTCTTGAGTACTAATATCTCGTTCAATTGCTTCCCAAGAACGGTTAAGCTCAGCACGGGTCCTAGCAGTGTCTAAAATAGTATGAAATAGGTTTAAAGCAATGTTGGTTTGGTCTTGGAGACCGTGCTCAAGATTGGGCTGCCTTGCAACAAGAACAGTCATTAAAAGCAAAACAATCAAAGAATCAAAATCAGAAAAAGAAAGATGTATCGATGAAATTCGAGTATAAAATTTAACTAGAGAGATATCGAAGATCTCCCCAGTACGGTCGCCAAATAAATGTTGAAAAAAATATATGAATTGATCTTACTCAAACATTTTCAGACTTTACTTGGCTAAAGTAAAGTAGACGGGAATATCACCCTATGTTTATAGCCAACAAAAATAATATCCTAACTCACAAGTATTAATTACAAGTGCTTAGGCTAGTCTTTTATCAACAAAAAGCTTGTTGGAAATTCACTTTTTTATGTATTTTTCTGAATATATCAGTTGCTGAAATAAATGTAAGAACAGAAGTAAAGACACCAAGATGATAATCAAGATAATTGAAACATAAAGCAATCCTTTATTTCATTCCAATTCACCAAAGAGTCATTTTCTTTACAAAAATCTCATACAAAAATCTTGGACCAAAGTCAAACTTAGACATCCCCGATGGAACATACAAAAGGAACTCTGACAGAAAACCAAAACTGAACTCTAAAAGTTGGATCAACTTGCCATAGATTGTTGCCTCACTCGACTCTGCACAATATCCTTTGTCAGTCATGAAAACTAATTCACAAACAGACAAGTCTACACAGACTATCAAAGATAGATCAACACCTCTAAAGAACAAGTGTCTGAATGATTTGATTCAGTCCTGAATATTGTTGTCTACAATAAGACCCTGCTATCATAAAAGAGAATTAGGCTATGATGAATATATGAATGAATGAAAACTGAATTATCTCAACATAAACTCAAAGAGAAAACCTTAGCATGCTTCTGCTTCTATCCTCCTCTTGTTCCTCCCCTTTCTTTTTCTTTTAATAAGTCAGAATTAGTTGGAGTAGTTGAACCAATTCATTAGTTAAGCTAACCAAAGACTCAACTAACTTCAGTTAGTGGGGGAAAGTAATAATCATAATAGGGTCATAAATAAATAATAACTAGTAGGTGGGACCCCTTGTGACTCCCTTTAGTTCATAACAACCACAACAACTATAACATAATCCATTTGTTAATCAAACACAACACCTTGTGCCTCCCCTCAACATATTTACTTTTGGCAATTTTAGCTCATAAAATTTGAAAATATTTCAAAATAATATTCATATATCCAAAATAAAACATGTTGTCCAAAATCCATGAAGTCAATTGTCATAAAACAATAGATAACATAAAATTCAAAAGCCATATTTTCCAGTCCGTGATGAACCCTTCCTTGGTTGTTGTTGTCACCTCTTGATTTTCCCGAATTCGCCTTGGGTTGGGCAAATACTTTAGGCTTTATCTCAATGATCACATGGGAACAATTGTCCCTCAAATGCATCTGTGAAGACACAGATTTGTCGAAGTCATTGAAGGGTGAGGAAGGGGTAGCAATAGCTTTTCCTTTATCAAATGCATGGTGGGATTCAATCTTCAATCTCTTTTTGGCATGGGAGGATTGCACTAGCCAGTGGTTAGGGGCCGCTTGGACAATGGTGTTCAAAGGTGGATAAGCAGGCAAAGTCAAGTTGGGCCAGCCACGATGTTGGGAGACTGCTGGGGGAACAATCTCCTGCCACCCATCATTTTTAAGGACTTTAGGGTGTAAAGAGACATGAGGAGGCACAGGGATACCAGGGGCTTGAGGGGCTTGGAAGGGAGGCCTTTCAGGCCTAGATTGGACTATTCCTTTCCCAATCCAATTAAAGAATCCAACATGAAACAATTGGCCAATCTCTTCTAAATCAACATCAAAATGTATAGAGAACTTAGGCCTTCTTGGGCCTCGGTTCTAGTTACCTCCACCTCTGTTTCCTCGGCCATTGATTCCCCGACTGAAAAAACTCATCCTGCATGTGTAATCAATTAGCAAATAGTCTTTTAAATAGCCATGCATGACAACTCTTAAAAAATATGAAATAGATTTGGATCAGAATGTATCAGGCTCATGCAATCCAATCCATACAAATTGCTCTAATGTTAATCAACGGGCAGGCAGGTGAAACAGTGTTATGGGAAACGTGAGGGGTTTGTATTGAGAAAAAATATGATATAATGAAAGGGGAGAAAAAAATGGTCACTGCTGAATGATAACACAATCAACTGTAAATCAACCAAATAAAACCTCACTGCAATCTACCCAAGATATTGTCACTTCATCCACTTAACACAAAAATTCTCTTGGCTGTAATCAATATCATAACAGGGAGTGAAACAGTGAATCTGGGATATGTGAAGGGTTTGTATTTAGTGGAAAGTGAGATAATGAGAGGGGAGGATAATGATTAATATTCATGAAATTAATCAAGTGATCCATAAAACATTCCGCAGTAAGAATAGATGCATCAACCAACAATTAGATGACTCAGTAATAATTCTTGTGTATTTGACTAGTTCACTATCCATTAATATCCAACACAATGCCATTACAAAACAATAAGTATTTCACACAATTTGTAAGAGGTTTTGTTCCCTTTATTCGCACATTCTGCATTTTATAACAATCAACAACAACACTCATTCCCAATCTGTAATCATTAACATCCACCACTGTCATATGTTTCTTCAATCCACATCTATATTTAAAAGTCATGTTCCAAAATAATAATGAAGTCACTATTTCTGCAATAGAGCCAATCAAGATCTATAATGATATTTGTTCCCATATACATATGCAGTAAAAAAACCAAAATAATCAAAACCTCGCATGCCATGCCTGAAATGACAATTGACTATACAACCAACAACCACCACTTAGACACAGGCTATGTAGGAGTACATTTCCAAGGCAATGTAACCATACCACTGTAAAACAAAACAACTCAATGCGACTTAAAATACGAGCCAAATATCCAATACGAATGTCATCAACAATGGTCAATTTAATTAAATAACATGCTTAAAACTCTGAGGGTATTACTGAGTATAAAAATGAACTACCCATACTACACACAGAGCGCAACTAACCAAACTTCACAATTTCCACTTATCACAACAAACACACAGTCATACCGTGTTGAGGCTGTGAGCATTAATAAGTGGTTGGTTCATTTAAGTCACACCATGATTCAATCAATTTGTGCGCACTCAGGCCTATTCAACCAACAACACAAGGATGTCGTGGATATGCCTTCTATAGTTATCCAATTCGATTATCATTCAGCTCCAGGGAAACCATAGTTATCATGCCTCATGTTTCATTTGCAAAACACCATACACAGACACGACCTATGTGAGCAATCATAAGCATTTGTGACCAATGTCAGCCATCAACCAAATCATCATAAGTGAAAAACTAGTGACTGTACATCAACCAACAATTTGCCACTGTGGTAAAAAATCAATCAACCGAACAAGCCATGGTAGATGTGTATACCCACACATCCAATCGAAACGGGTAGAGACCCTTCCATTAAAAACAATTGAGTTCTTTGACATCAGGTGGGTGACTGTGAACTTTAGAAGTGCAAATTGGCAATGTAAGGTTCACGCTATTATCACAAAGGAAATGACAAAAATCCATACCAACACAACTGCTATATGACCAACGGGTGAGCCCGTATTCAAAGTAATAGACCAAAATAATCGAAAACAACTTGGCAGACTCAACAGTCTCCCTATGCAACTCCAGTCTAGAGGGTTAAGGGTTTGCACGGTAACCTTCACAGGAGGAACGAAACTAACTGCAGTGAAACTTCGAGGCCAAAGGTGTATGCACAAGGAGGACTATGATTCACTTGTGAACAAGAGACAGTTCCTTGACAGGGCCGAAATAGGAAAACAAGGCTCTAGTTAAACCCAAGAATCATGAAGGCAACCATCCAGCCATGATTTAAACAAAACCCTTCAACCAAAACACAGTGGTAACAAAGAATTATCACCTAGGAAGACTAACCATTTCGATGAACTTAAAACTATCACGACAGAACCATCCATTTTCCATTCAAAATCAAAATTCCACACAGTTGCAGCACTCAGGACAAACACAACCCACACAACTGAGCCAAAATCATTTCATAACCATAGTGTAGTCAAGAATGGACAAAAGAGACATACCTGTTAATCGAAATCCTTAAGACGAGAGGTGGCCGAGTGGTTTCACCCTGCAAAAAATTTGGAGCGTGAACACAACAACAAGATCAAACAATAGTCTGACTAGGGTGGCAGCCAATGGGAAGGGTAAAGGTGACGTGTAGTAAATGCACATCGCCTCCACCAACATCTCATTTACTCAGCAGTACATGCCAATGAGCCCCCCCATTAACACCATTAATCAACCCATGCATCGAGAATATCAACACATTTAAACCATACCATAATCCAAGTTCCATATAAAAATTCAACCATTTGCATTATTACTTTGCCAAATGCGCCACCCACATTCATATTCCCAATATAAATCAAATAAATCGCTCAACCACTATACAACCTAAGAGATCATGTATAGAATCATCACTAATAGTGCGATCAACATCAACATGAAGCATAGCATAATCACCATACATATGGACTATATAAAATCGCAAAGCCATTACTTCCATGAGCCACCGACGTTCATAACATATGTATATCAGCTATCGATCCCATTAACCAATGAATAACCATTGTATTATCACCTTTCCAAATGCGCGACCAAAATTTCCACCATATGCATATAAAAATGTAATTTAACACAATTTCATAGCCATTTCCTTGTTAGCTAGGGTTTAACAAGAATCAACAAATATTTTATGCATGTAGTATTGCAGAACTAGGTCCCTTTGCACTCATTGCAATACTTTGCCTTCTTCAAAACTGCCCTTCATGTAATTTTACTAATATGTTTGTTGTGCAGGTGCGAGAGGAACAAATACCATATATGAATAGCAGGTTGTAGTATCATGAAGGAACAATGTCTCAAAGCTTAACTCATATCAATGGCAACCATATTCTCATCAACCATGTAAAATTTTGTAGCACATCATCATCACATTGAAAATGAACAGGTCTGATCTTCAAAAGTTCAAGGGGTCCCACCTACTAGCATTATTTAGTCTTATATAATAATAGGCTTTAGAAACACTTGGCGGGCAAAATTACGTTGATGTTTTAAATCGTCAACAAGGTGTCAAGAGATCTCACACTCCGGAAGGATTCGCTCTAGAGGTTTGCATTTGTTGAAATTTGAGAATGTCGAAGGCCGAAGTCCCAGAAACGATGAGAACCGTCGATGTGAAGGAGGACACACGACGCCAGATCTAGGACTCCAGAGGAAAGTAGAGGAAAGACAGGTTTGAATACCTGGAGAAGATCTCGGTCGTTGATCGAGGAAGGAGTTGTAGGACCGTTGATCTGGTTGAGGAGGCCAAAGTCCCGAAGAAGGAGCAGAGTCATCGATTAGAAGGACGCGTGGCGAGAGATCAAGCCATTTCGGAGAAATCTCTCTGGAAGAAAGGAAGGGTTGAGAATTTAAAGTCTTGAAGGTCGGGTTCACTGAGGATATCGTGGTCGTAGAGTCAGGGAGACAGGTGGCCATAGATCGTTAACTCTGGAAGATTGGAGTACAGAGGTAGCGAGGGTTTGAGACTTCAAATCATCGAAGTCCAGAATCACGAATAGATATCATCCGTTGATGCAGAGGGAAGAAATATTAACCGACAATCCAGAGGTATTGTCAAGATCAGGAGATCGACGGTCCCGTAAAATTTATGGGGATTGAAGGTGTGTGAGTTTTAACAGGGAATCACGTGGTCACGCGAGAACATAGCTCGAGGACCCATGCAAGGAAGGGGATAGCGCCCGCAAAATGAAGAGCACCCAGAGCGAACAGGAAGAGGGTGCAGGGATCACAAGCCCTGCACCTAAAGAGGAAAAAGGGACCCATGTATAGCTGAATTGGGTTCAAAGAGGAACCTGAAGAGTCAATCCAACGCAAAACAAGGAAAGATCCAGAGACTGGGAGGTCGCAAAACCCCAGCGAGTAGGTAGGGGGGATGCATCAGTTGGTTAGACCCTTGGGGTTGTATTTCACTGATCACATGGGAGAAGTCATGTTTTAGGTGGAGACGTGAAGACATAGATTTACAAGACTTTGTGGATGGACTGGAGGGGGAGGCTACTTATTTTCCTTTGTCTTGCACAGGTTGTGGGATATCATTTTTTAATCTTTTTCTGGCGTGCGAGGACTGTACTGGTGAAACAATATGAGAAATTTGAGCATTGGAATTTACTAGTGGTGGTAAAGGTTATGCCACAGTGGGCCAACCATGGTGGTGAGAGACAGGTTGGTGGACAATTTCTTGCCAACCGTCATTAGTGGGGACTTCGGGCTACATTGACACATGTGGAGGAATAGGAATGTTGGGAAAATTATGACGAGGTTGAAATGGGGGTCTTTCAGGTTAGGGATGCAATATACCATGGCCAACCAAATTGAAAAACCCAGCTTGAAACAATTGGTTCAACTCTTTTGGATCATCATCAAAATGAATAGAGAATCGAGGCCTCTTATGGCCTCGCTGCTAGTTACCTTTGCCTCTATTATTCTGGCCATTACTGCCCCTGGTGAAAAAACTCATCCTGTAGAAATATTTAATCAATCATGAAAATTTCTTAATAACCCATACATGAAACTCCACTTAAATAAATCAAGAGTTGGCTCCATTATTTACTATAGGACACATGCAATCCATCCATAAAACTTTCATTTATTAATTGTCATGCGAACATGGAATTGATAGGGTCATTGGGAGTATGGAGGGCTTGTATTTAGCGTAAAGTGATATAACGGAAGGGAAATATTCATGACATTGTTCAAGCAATCAATAAAACAATAAAACTGTGTATACAACCAGCTCCCAGAATACCAATCATCAATTAACTTCCACCTTGTTTATTTTATTTCTATACCAACTTTTCCTTAAAAATGAGCAACAACATAACAAGGAGTGAAGAAAAATGTAATTGGGATAATGAGGAGAGTGTATTTTGCATAAAATGATATAATTGAAGGGACTCCCATGGATATTTCTCTGTCATATATCAAACAATTCCATTCTCAACATTAAAATTTAAACCTCTTTACTGTTTCAAAATTGAAATTCAATACCTTGTTTCCAAAAATCAGAACTAGGGTTTCACTTCAAGGCTACTCATTTGCATTTAGAAATTGCATTTCACAATAATCATTTTACAATTTATTTCCCAATAAACGTTCAACAGTAATAACACAACTTGTGTGCAACAAAGTCGAGGAGACACAACATCAAAATAATCACAATAATCACAACCAACAGTCGAGGAAAGGAAAAACTATGGTCCACGATATCAACACCAGTACATTTTAAATCACTATAGGGTTCCACAAAGTGGCCAGAAAAGGGATCCCTATGTATAACACTATTCCAAACTAAGACTTCAAATAACAATGCGCTTCCAAAACTCCCTTTCATTCTGGTTCACAAAACTCATTCAACGCAAATATAATTCACCACGGAGGTATTCTTTTCATATAAAATCGAACACACAACAAGTTGTATCCTTTAAAAAAAAATTGCAACGCTGCCATCACCCCAAATATTTCCTCGTGACGGACTATATTATAAAAACAAATGAGTAGGTTTAACATTCTTTCTATCTTTGCACAGTAAATAATCAACAAAACCCATGACCAAAAAGAGCACGAACAAGGAATTTATTAAATTATGGGTTGGCCACCTCCACACTATTTTCTAAATACAGGGTTTGATATACAATTATCAACAATGATGCGATACAGGTGGATGAGCTAACCAAGTTTAAGGGTTTAGCCAAAGGGATACCTTCAACAGCTTAGTACCACCATAAATTTCCACACTCGCATTTACAGAGATGATACAAGGGTGCGAGCATGATAGCCATGAAAGCCACACAATTAAATGACAGGAAGAGTTTCCAAATAACCCACAGGCCACGACTAGTGATAACGTTTTTATCGAACATAGAGGAATCTCAAAAAGAAAACCAGAGGCCAAGCAAGCCCGAGAGCTTCCCAAACAATATCCTTTTTCACAAGTAAAGCATGAAGCAACTACAAACAGTAAGAGACACCCACGCCATTTTCAATGTGAATATTTCACATACAAATACCACAGAGACAAAACTTCACTAATAATCCATACACAGTCGAAAATCCCACATATCATAACTTTGGAAATGCACAGACAACGAGCAAACTCAAGAGCCAACTATTGAATTAATTAAAGAGTAGCGAGAAATATTCATGGATGGAGTAGCAAGAAACCCCATACCTCTGTAAAAATTGTCTAGGAGAGTCGACCAATCATGTATACCTCTTCCACGACCGAACAAGGTGGAGTAACAACAACCAACAAAAAAAATGTGAAATGGCTAGGGTGGCGGGCTCGAGGTAGGTTAGAGCGACGTACAATTACTACACGTCATATCTACACTTACACATTCATCCATAGCCAGTATGAGCAATTTAACCATACAACACATCAACCACTAACTCCAAATCAATTTAATGCAAGTCGAATGCCCCATAGTTTGCCAATGTTTTAAACTTACAATGTGCCAACCTTTGTGAAGACCCCAATGTAACATGCATCGAAAGCTTTCTAGGGATACAATGTCTCAACCTTTAGACCTCCAATTCAAACAATGCACACAATCCTTGTAGCATGGAATCAAGGTAATCACCACACCATATATCACATACAACTTGAAACATGGATTTTAGATCTTTTATCAAACTAGTTGTAGCATAATAACACTTGTGAGGGTTATATAAAGACAACATCATTCCCTTTTTAATCATATCGCCCATAGCATCATTTGGTCACTTATTTCGACAATAACTTAAAAGAAAATAACTGTAGAGATCATATCACAACTAAGTCATAAGAACATAAAACATAAATTTTGTCTCTTCATCATAGTCACACAAGTCACACAAGGGGTCCCACCTATTAGTATATTATTAAATATAATTAAATAATAAGGTGTTGCAACAATTTGCAAGCAGGTACCCTATGTTGCACTTTTGAGCGTCAACACTCACCAGTCTATAAAACACATTCACTTTTACAACCGGGGCTCGGTCTTGGGGTGTTACATCCCCCTCTCCTTATTTATGCATTTTCCTTAGTGCAATATATATACCAACAAAATTTCATAAGCCTTCAAAAAGATGCGGGTATTCTGCCTGCCTAGAATCCTCGTGCTCCCAAGTTTCATCCTCAGGACCATACTAGGTCCATTGGACCTTTACTAGCTCTATGGATTGATTTTGGAGTTGCTTGATCTTCTAATCTAGTATGCACATGGGATGCACTTGAAAAGCACCTTCTTGCTCCAGCTGACTCACATTCCAATCAATAACATGATTAGCATCAGGTACTTACTTTTTCAGCAATGATACATGGAATACATTATGAATAGAAATTGATGCAGGTAATGCAAGCATGTATGCTACAGGCCCAATCCTCTCTAGGATTTCAAATGGCCCAGGGTAATGAGCTACCAAAGTTGAACAATTTCCCAATTTCAGGGAACTTTTGTTGGCCTTCACTTTCAAGAATACATGGTTACCCACTTTAAATTCCCTATGAGTTCTTCCCTTATCAACATAGCTTTTCTCCCTATCTTGGGCATCCTTTAAATTCTGTTTTATTTTTTACATCTTCTCTTCCATTTCCATAAACAACTCTGGCCTAACCACTACTCTGTCTGTTGGGTTGTGCTAGCTTACATGTGTGTTGCACCTTCTGCCATAAAGTGCCTCAAACGGGCTCATCTTTAGATATGCTTGGTACCCATTGTTGTAATAAAACTCTACCAAGTGTAGACAGTCTTCCCATTTCGATGGGTTTTCCATCACATACATCCTCAATATATCCTCAATCAGTTGATTCACCCTTTTTGTTTTCCCATGAAATTTTGGATGATAAGTTGTGCTGAAATTCAAATTCGTTCCAAATCCTTTAAATAATCCTTTCCAAAAGTTGGAAGTGAATTTTGGATCTCTGTCAGACACAATTGTCTTGGGTATACCATGCAGTCGAGCAATTTCCTTCATATAAATATCAACGACATTGGTTTCCTTGTGCGTGAGCTTTACCAGAATAAAATGTGAAACTTTGGTAAGCTTATCCACCACTACCATGATAGAATCATGTTGCTTGTTTGTTCTGGGCAGTTTGGTGATGAAATCCATTGTTACCACTTCCCATTTCCACTCAGGAATGCGTAATGGCTGTAGCAACCCAGCTGGGTGTCTATGCTCAACCTTGACCTTTTGACACTCTGCAACTTCCTTTTTCATGCCTGGCCAATAATATTGGCTCTTGACAACTGCAATAGTTTTATGATACCCTCGGTTCCTAGCATAAGGTACATTATGCATTTCTTTCAATATCAGAATTTTCAATTCCTGGGAATTTGGCACATAAATTATGCCTCTGTACATGAGCATTTCATCATTTCCCAGCTTGTAGTCTTCAACCTTCTGCTGCAAAATACCTTACTGTAATTTTTCTACCATTTCCATGTATTGCAAATATGATTTTGCAGCCTCCAAGATTCTATCCTTCAAATCTTATTGGTACATGTTGATGGCTCTAGCATGCAACTTGTGCACTCTCTTGCTAAGTGCATCAACCACCTTGTTCTCTTTCCCTTTGATATGCTTTATATCAAAGTCATATTCACTGAGAAACTCTAACCACTTGCTTTGCCTAGCATTTACAGTTGGTTGTCCAAATAAATATTTCAGACCATTATGGTTTGTCCTCAACTCGAACCTTTTCCCCATGAGGTAGTGCCTCCACATCTTCAAGGCATGCACTATGGTTGCTAACTCCAAATCATGAGTAGCATAGATTCTTTCATGCTCCTTCAAATTCCTTGATTCATAACATATCATATAACCATTTTGACTGAGAACTCCACCCGATCCTTCTTTACATGCATCCGTGCATACAATGAAGTCTTCATTTGGATTTTCTATCCTTACTATTGGAGCACTAGTTAATAAATGCTTCAGGTGTTGTAAACTCTTTTCACATTCTACTGTCCAATGAAACTTCACTCCCTTATTTTGCAAGGAGGTGATCGGGTGTGAAATCCTCGAGAATCCTTCAATATATCTTTTGTAGTAGCCTGCAAGGCCCATGAATGATCTGACCTCTATCACATTCTTAGGTGCTGACCATCCTCTAATGGCCTCAATATTTTATGAATCCACTGCTATCCCTTCTTCTGAGATGATATGTCCCAGATAATGGATTTGCTTCTGATAAAATGAGCACTTGTTCAATTTGGCATACAACTAATGCTCCCTTAATACCTATAGTACCAACCTCAAGTGTTGTTCATGATCTTCCTCCGACTTGAAATATATAAGAATGTCATCCAAAAAGATAATGACAAACTTATCCAGGTATTCTCTAAAAATGTCATTCATTAAACACATAAAAATAGTTGGTGTATTTGATAACCCAAATGGCACCACTGTGAATTCATAATGGCCATACCTTGTTCTGAAAACATTCTTGTTGATGTCTTCTTCTTTAATTCTTACTTGATGATACCCTGACCTGAGATCAACCTTGAAGAATATTTTTTCATTCTTCAACTAATCAAAGAGGTCATCAATACATGGTAAAGGATACTTATTCTTCATAGTTACCTTGTTTAGCTGCCTGAGGTCCATGCAAAGTCTCAAGGTTCCATCCTTCTTCTTCAAAAATAAAACTGGGGCACCCCAAGGTGACACACTTGGGCATATATACCCCTTCTTTAGAAGCTCTCCAAGCTGCATTTGCAACTCCTTCAATTATGGTGTACTAATCCTGTAGGGAGTCTTGGATACCGGCACTGCTCGAAGCATCAAATTTATGGAGAAATTAATGTCTCTTTTATGGGGTAATCCCGGTACTTCTTTACATACATCCTCAAATTCTTTTAGGACTTCATAATATTCAATATTTGACACCTTATATTTAGGTGTCTCTTCCATATGAGTTGCAAATAATTGACACCCTTTCCTGTAACTTTTCTTCAGCTGCATTGCTGAGATTTCTCTGATAGTTATTGCCCTAGGAATTCCCTGTATTTTCCTTGGGTTCCCTTCCCCATCCAGGCAAGTAAATTCCGTGTTATGACAGTCTAGGATAGCATGGTGTTGGTCCAACCAATCCATCCCAATTAGACAGTCACATGAACCTAAAGTCAAGATATTCAAATCTTCCCTAGTGTTAAGTCCATTCATGTCCATTGGACATGACTTAACCATCTCATTAAATTTTCTTTTGTCTTTGGTAGCCAGCTGCACCAACCAATATTTTCCATGCTTTCTTCTTGGAAAATGCAATCTTTCCACCATCTTAGGATCTATATAACTACGACTAGATCCTGAATCAATTAAAATAGCAACGGTTTGGTTGTTGATCATACCTTCCACTGCAATCATATGTGATGTAGGAGCATCGTATAAAGCCCAAGTGTGTGCCTAAATCCAAGGAGATAGCTGGATGCGCAGATGTAATTTGGACACGTTTTTGTGAAAACGTTTTGAAATTTAAAATATGAAACATTAATGTAATGGACAGGAGGAAAGTGTAGTTGCATTTATATCTTGAAGATCCAAACTGATTTTGGGGCATATGTTCCTATCCGTGAAGGTAATAGGGATTTAAGTTTGTTTAATGAAAGTAGGTAGATTTTAATGATAGATTAGACAATTTTAGGAGCTTAGGAGGGAAAACGGATGATAGACACCCTCAATCCTTGTATCTTTGTAACACAATTCAGAATTCGTAAGCTATAGAGTTGTAGAGGAGAATAGAAGAGCACAGAGGATTTTTATGCATTTAGCTGTTATTTGCCATGTACAGGAGCACTGGAATTAATAGAAGAAATCTTTGATTCCAAATCTATGTGTGTGTTATGGTTGTTGGAACCACCTGTTGAATGGTATGTTGCGGGGTTGTTTATGTTCTCTGTATGCATTTTGTTTTAATGTTATGTGTGTGCATATGCTTTGGGATTCTTTGTTAAATGTTTGAATTCTGGATAAGGGGAGAATGAGTTTCAGTTGTTTCTCTTTATGAGAACTCCTGCAAAGAGTGCAGTGGAGGGTCCGCAATGAGTGTATCGACCAGGTTCTGAATTTCATCTCAGAAATCTCAGGAAGGATATAATTGTGCTTTTACACGCAGAAGCATGAGCAAGGCTCAGAGCCGTGAAAAGTGTGTGCAGGCTGGGAGAAGAGGGAAATATTTCTTTAGATTCGTAGAGGAGTTGAAGAATTCTTTGTTGCAAGGAGTGCACAGAGCTTCTCTTGAAGGATCATTGTGAGTTATCATTAAGTTTGCAAGATTCGTGCACAACGAAGGCTTGAAGCCTAGAATTCGCCAAGGAAAGATTGAAGGCCCGAAGAATAAACTTAGGTTGAAGGTCACAGAGACCGAGCGAAGAGCAAGTTGGATCGAAATCAAGAAAGGAGTAGGTCCAAGTGCCTTTGACAAAGTTCAGAGTCAAAGGTTGTCAAGAACAAAGGCAGACGGTCTAAATTCTCCGTGGAGAACTCGCGAGATCGTGAGGACCGTAGGATTGGCAGGAGTTTCAAGGTGGTTAGAGGCCAGAGGAACCCATCACCTAGGAGTGGAGGATCAATGTGAGCCATTGATCGTGGCCTACCCCACATTGTTAGATCATATCGTGAATTTGGGGGTTTGAAGGTTGGGAAACATTGCATTTGGATCGCAAAAGCCGCGAAGTGCTGAGCGTTGAGGGCTCATGCGGATAGGTGGCACATCCTATAAGTGGAGACCACATGGTTGACAGATGGCGCAAACATACAACGCTTAGAAAAAGGTCAAAGTGGTTGACAGGTGGCATACACGCGTCACTGTGTAGGAGTCAACACCCTGTTGACTTATCGCGTTTCAAGGATTCGCAAGGGAGGAGCAAGAGCGTTCAACACTCCAAATCGTGAAGTCGTGAGTTGCGAGAGGTGCTAGAGTTAATCTCTAGCCAGCGGTCACTTGTAAAGGAACTAACGAGAAGGAGCCATACCTGTATCACATCTTGGGTATCAAAGGTTTGGAACAAGAGGAGTCAAGAGTCGTCGACTCTCCAACTCGCGAGATCACGAATCACGAAAGGAGCTTACGCTAAGGCCTTGGTCATGGTCACTTTTCCAAGGGGATGAAGAGAGGGGGCTTATCCCTTACGCCCAATCAAAACTTCGCATCTCAGGTGTTGCAGAGAGCGGTGGCATTGGGTTGAAAGCGTCGAACTCATGAGACCCAAAAATCCTTCGCGGTCTTAATCAAGGGTTTTGCTTAACTCTTTTTGTGGTTTAGAGAAGATCATGCTTGGATCTCGGCCTGAGGGTAGGGGGTCTACACCAGTTGTGGTATCAGAGCACAAAACAAATTCTTTTCTTTCTGTAGCAGAGAGAAAAGAGGAATTTTACAGCCATGTCGTCGAGAAGAAGAGAAAGGCCAATGCTTGATTTAGCAACGAAAAGAGAGATGTGTGAATTATGTGCCAGGCTTGATGCCATGGAGATGACACAGAGGCGAACAGTCGATGCTGGAGATATTAGCGAAGATGAAAGTGAAAATGAAGCTAGAAACGAAGGAGAAGAAATTGCAGTCGAAGATGCTACATAAGAATGCTTATTCAGAGTTGTTGCAAGGATAGGTGCCAGGGCAAAAATGGACACTCCAATGTGTGAAGGAAAATTAGACGTTTAAGAGCTGCTAGATTGGTTTAGAGCTCTGGACAAATAATTCGACTACGAGGATGTCGAAGAGGATAAGAAAGTTAAGCACGCAGTCACTAGACTGAAGGGACATGCAACACTTTGGTGGGATGAACTACAGGCTGACAGGCGTTGCAAAGGAAACAAAGAATCAAAAGCTGGGACATAATGGTCGCAAAAATGAAGGCCAAATTCATACCCAGAGATTATCAATTCAATTTGTTTAGGAGGATGCAGAATTTGAGGCAGAAGATGATGATGGTGAAAGAATACACCGAAGAGTTCTATAGGATAAACATCAGAGCAAGTCATCGAGAGAGCGATGATGAGAAAGTTGCCAGATATATGAATGGTCTGCGATATGACATTCAGGACAAGATGAGCATGATGACCATCCAAACCGTAGAAGATGCTTATCATATGGCTCTGAAAGATGAAGAGAAGATGAGCTGAAATCAAGGTCAAAGAGGTCGAGGCAGAAGTCAAAGAAGAGGCAAGGCAATTGCCCAAGACAGAACGCAGAAGTCCAAAGATGAGGGAAATAAACCTCAAACTCAATCTGAGAGAGTGTTAATCCCTAAATAGTGGCTCATTACCCCTTAATTGGGGCATATTACATTAGTAATTTTATTTGATTTATGTCAGCTTTATTCCATTAGTTGTAATTATACCTCCTAGTCTCCTATATATACCAAGGAGACATATTCATTTGGAATCATCTTGTAATTGTACATTTATGTGGACATAAGGAGGCTGCCCCCTCGAAGAGGCTTATTACCTAAATTTCTCTCTTTTTCAAGGCGTTGAGTACTTATTCTGAGGTTTTTCTATGATATATTAATATTTGGTTCTTAACATATGGTATCAGATCTCAAGGTCTTGGGGTTTCGCTACTACATCTGAGACACCTTGGAATTTTTGCTATAACTTTTTTTTTACAATGTTTCAGAAGGAACGCCTTGGAGGATATTTAGAATATAGAGCAAGGTAGGTTGGGTTACAATTTCATCTCCTGAAGCCTTATACTTTCGGAGATACAACCTGTGAAAGATAGGGTTCTTGAATCATCCTGAACTGAGTCATTGCGGAATTTTCTCTATAAAAAAATTTCTGTAATGTTTCAGACCCTAAAATCTGGAGGCTATTTACAGAAATTAGTAAGGTATCGATGGTAAAATTTCAGCTTCTAAGTCATCTTATATTTTCAGATACGCCCTGTTGAAGATAGGGTATCTGACTAGTCCTATTGAATAGTCTCAAGAAGGTGTTCCACGTAAAAAAAACATAACTTCTTCCTAGAGTATCCAAATTGAGTGAGACTAGTTCCATTGGATAGTGGACAGTCTGTAGTATTTCTGGTATGAGTGTCCGAATTTTTTATCAATTATTTTGTGCAGGGAACACTATACAGGTGAGATATCCTGGAAAGGCCAAAAATCAACAAGTTGTGGGAAATTTACCATAAATTTCATTTGGCACATCCAATTTTGATCAGACATGTGGCATTGCAGAGAAGAAATATCAAAGAACTAAAAAAAATGAAGTTCCATACCCAGAAGGGCTGAAACTGTGGAGATACAGCATACAAAATATTGTCTAGCATAACCACCTCAAAATCAAGGTTCAAAAGTAATACCTGGCCAACATGCCACCCAAAAAGGGAACTTCTACACCAAATAAGCCTCCAGAAAATCCTACATGGACTCTTGATGAAGGTGAAGAAATGCGTAGGGACATAAATGATTTACAAAAGAATATAGTAACAAAAGATGAACTACAAGAGATGATGGATTCAACGAAAGCTAAGTTTGAGGCAATAAATACTAAGATGGATGGTTTAAAAGGGGAGATCATGGAAGGATTGAAAAAAATCCTAATAGAGAGGACACCTGAAAGTGAAAATGTATCCCATGAAATTCATGATGAGGACACAAGGAAGGTGAATCAAGAATG
>ML782316.1:137326-185641 GCA_009831015.1 Picea engelmannii | reverse complement strand
CGGGGAGGAGTCTTACGGGGGAGGATCATTATTTTGGGGGGAGAATTTTGGAGCATACATGGGTCTGTGATTTTTGGGCTATGGGATATTTTTCTAGGGGGAGGAGTTTGATTTTGGGGGGTTTTGGTGATTAAGAAGCAGGGGGCACCGGGTTGCTGGGGGTTTTGGGCATGGGGGCCAGGATTCCTTTCGGTTTCCTGGAGTTAGGGAGCTGGACAGGCTGCTCCTAGCTGGCTGGGAGGTTCGTCGGTTTGGGCAGAGTTGGTCAGTGTATCAGACTGGGCAAGGTAGCAGGGGAAGGACCACTATATCAATGGAAATTAGCATCAGAAGCAGGTAATTTATTTATGAAATTGCTAAGTTATTTTCATGCTGTAGTTAAATTTCAAATTCTGTCGAATATTATATGCTCATATGATGGCGAATGAATTATTTATGTATGAGAAAGAATTATATGTTTAAATTGTATTAAATTTATAATTTAATTTAGTATGGTCACTACAGTTCAAGTCAAGAGTACAAGCATAGAGCAGATCAACACAGGTGAGAACTTCAATTTGAAATTGGCGATTTGATTCTTGCGCATTTGAGGAAGGAAAGGTTCCCAAGGGGAACATATAACAAGCTTAAGATGAAAAATATTGGTCTGTGCAAGGTCATAAGGAAATTTGGGGCAAACGCATATGAGATTGAATTACTCGATGTGGTCGGAAACTCACCGATATTCAATGTCGCAGATTTGTTCCCTTACAGAGCTGAAGAAGCAGGGGCAGAAGATGAACAAGAAAAGATTCAATGGAAAAAACAAATGCCTGTAGCTGAAAAACCACAGATGGAAAGCATAATTGACAAGAGGATTAGCAGAAAGACCAGGCAAAAAGAGTATTTTGAATACTTGGTCAAGTGGAAAGGACATCCAGTTGAAGATGCCAGCTGGGAGAATGAAGCAGAAATTCAAAGGCATGGACAGACCGTGCAAGAGCTCATGAACAAGAGTTCAAGAAAATTTTCAAGTGAGGGAGTATGATGCAGGAGCATCGTATAAAGCCCAAGTGTGTGCCTAAAGCCAAGGAGACAGCTGAATGCGTAGATGTAATTTAGACACATTTTTGTGAAAACGTTTTGAAATTTAAAATCTGAAACATTAATGTAATGGACAGGAGGAAAGTGCAGTAGCATTTATATCTTGAAGATCCAAACTGATTTTGGGGCCTATGTTCCTATCCGTGGATGTAATAGGCATTTAAGTTTGTTTAATGCAATTAGGTAGATTTTAATGATAGATTAGACAATTTTAGGAGCTTAGGAGGGAAAACGGATGATAGACACCCTCAACCCTTGTATCTCTGTAACATAATTCAGAATTCGTAAGTTGTAGAGATGCAGAGGAGGATAGAAGAGCACAAAGGATTTTTATTCATTTAGTTGTTATTTGCCATGTACAGGAGCACTGGAATTAATAGAAGAAAGCTTTGATTCCAAATCTATGTGTGTGTTATGGTTGATGGAACCACATGTTGAATGGTATGTTGCAGGCTTGTTTATGTTCTCTGTTTTCATTTTGTTTTAATGTTATGTGTGTCTGTATGCTCTGGGATTCTTTGTTAAATGTTTGAATTCTGGATAAGGGGAGAATGAGTTTTAGTTGTTTCTCTTTTTGAGAACTCCTGCAAAGACTGCAGTGGAGGGTCCACAAGGAGTGCGTTGACCAGGTTCTGAAATTCATCTCAAAACTCTCAGGAAGGATATAATTGTGCTTTTACAGGCAGAAGCGTGAGCAAGGCTCAGAGCCGTGCAAAGTGTGCGCAGGCGGGGAGAAGAGGGAAATATTTCTTTAGACTCGCAGAGGAGTTGAAGAATTCTCTGTTGTAAGGAGTGCACAGAGCTTCTCTCGAAGGATAACCGTGAGTTATCATTAAGTTTGCAATATTTGTGCACAACGAAGGCTTGAAGCCTAGAATTCGCCAAGGAAAGCTTGAAGGCCAGGAGAATCAACTTAGGTTGAAGGTCACAGAGGTCGAGCGAAGAACAAGTTGGATCGAAATCAAGAAAGGAGCAGGTCCAAGTGCCTTTGCCAAAGTTCAAAGTCAAAGCTTCTCAAGAACAGAGGCAGACGGTCTGAATTCTCCATGGAGAACTCACGAGATCGCGAGGACCGTAGGATTGGCAGGAGTTGCAAGGTGGTTAGAGGCCAGAGGAACCCATCACTCAGGAGTGGAGGATCAATGTGAGTCGTTGATCGTGGCCTACCCCACACCATTGGATCATATCGTGAATTCAGGGGTTCAAAGGTTGGGAAACATTGCATTTGGATCACGAAAGCCGCGAAGTGTCGAGCGTCGAGGGCTCGTATGGACAGGTTGACAGGTTGACCACGTGGTTGACAGGTGGCACAAACATACAACGCGTAGAAAAAGGTCGAAGTGGGTGACAGGTGACATACATGCGTCACTGTGGAGGAGTCAACACCCTGTTGACTTATCGCGTTTCAGGGATTCGCAAGGGAGGAGCACGAGCGTTCATCACTCCAACTCTCGGAGTCGTGAGTTGTGAGAGGTGCTAGAGTTAAGCTCTAGTTGGCGGTCACTTGTAAAGGCGCTAACAAGGAGGAGCCATACCCATATCACATCTCAGGTATCAGAGGTTTGGAACAAGAGGAGTCGAGAGTCTTCAACTCTCCAACTCGTGAGATCGTGAGTCACAAAAGGAGCTTGTGCTAAGGCCTTAGTCGTGGTCACTTTTCCAAGGGGCTGAAGAGATGGGGCTTATCACTTACGCCCATTCGGAGCTTCGCATCTCGGCTGTTGCAGAGAGCGGTGACATTGGTTTGAAAGCGCCAAACTTGTGAGACCTGAAAATACTTCGCGGTCTTAATCAAGGGTTTTACTTAACTCTTGTCACAATTTAGAGAAGATCTTGCATGGATATCGGCTTGAAGGTCGGGGGTCTGCACCAATATGTGATTGAAACTTTGCTTGCTTGTTGTCCAGGGCTGCATAGATCCTTGGTACACTTCTGCCCATGTCCTCCACTATTTCAACTTGTTGTAAATTGTGAACAATTCTCACTTTTTCACCTCTATGAGGACAATCTCTAGACATATGATCTCCTTTACAACCCCAACATTGAATAGGTGGTTACCTTGGCCTTTTCCCCCCGCCTCCATTGTTATGGGTTCTCTAGAAGCTGGATGTCCCTGAGGATTATTTATGAAGAATGGTGGTTTAGTCCCCTTCTTCCTCTATTCCATATTATATTTCTTCTTGTCTTCCCAAGCTTTTTGGAAAGTTGGCCTTACTTTATGCTGATCATATAGGCATTTATCTCACCTTATGGTCTCCTCTAATGTTTTGGGATCATCATATTGTATCTTGTCACTGATGAATGATGGCATCCCACTCAAATACCTCTGAATCTTAACTATCTCATCCTTTATGAGATAAACATACTTCAACAGTTTTAAAAATCTTCTCTCATATTCATCTATGGTCATACTTTGAAGCTTGAGTTCAAAGAACTCTTTCATTTTCTTGTCATAATACCTCTTAGTCAAGTATTTCTTTTCAAAATACTTCTTGAATTCCCTCCAAGTAACATTTTTTTCTTTAATGTGTTGCACCTACATAAGTTGATCCCACCACATAGATGCCTTTCCCTTGAGTTGATAGATACAAATTCTTCCTTTGCGTGTGAGGAGTAATTGTCTAATTGAAAATACTTCCTCATGCCTAGCAGCCTTGTCTCAACATCTTCATCCTTCTTGTGCTCACCATCAAAGGTGGGAGGTTTGATTTTGTTCATTTCTCCTCGTAGATCATCCACCCCAAACCTCTTCTGATGCTTCCTGATAGGGGATGGACTCGCACTATTGTGTTCTCTCCTATTGGAATGCCTTGGGGAGCGATGGTGATGTATGCTAACACTTCTGGTTCTTCTTTTCTCACCAGGAGATCTATGACTCCCTGATTTGCTTGAGCCATTCTGTCTTTCAATTATGTCCAAGCTCTGCATTAACTTTAAGTTGAAGTCATCCCGCTGCTCCTTGGATTTCATAAGCTTTTCATTATCAACTTTATGGCTTTGGACATCCTTTTGCAAATTTTTAATTGTCTCCGCCAAATTCATGCTTTCTTCTTTTCCCTCTCCATGTCCATTTGAGTTCCTTCCTTCATTACCCATATGGAAACCCATCCCTATGATCTCATATTCTTGACTGTAATCCCCCTGTGTATCTTCCATCCCTCTGCACTCTGTGCTGACTCTATTCTGATCTACCTTTTGTTAACTCTACAAAAATGTACAACCAACAGAACTTGTTTGGCTAATTGACTCAACAATTTCATGAACATATGAACCATTTTGGTTCAATAATATATTAGACTTCTTTCTTCTGATTTCCTAAGAAATTGGATGTTCAACTCAATTTTTTGGGTGAACAATTATATTCTACTGTCCAAGATCTTTCCAATGACTACTCCCTTGCTCAATTCTGAGTCTTGAGCAGACAATTATGGATATTTTAAAAAAATTGTCTTTTTTGTGATGTAATCTCTGTACATTTGTTCTTCTTCTTCAGAGCCGAAATGGCTCTTGGACCCATGTTGAATCCTCTCTTTTTAGGTTTACTGGATTCTGTAATTTTCCTTATTTGTAGGTCCGTACAATTCTGAAATCTGCGGGCTCCTTCTCTAGGCCCTTTTTTTGTCTTTAAATCAAAATTTGGGCACTAGCCCCCTTTTATTTTGGCCAAATTCTCATGTGACCACGACTATGACCAAGCACTTAGATGAAAGGCGCTTATCTAGAGCTTCGGGACTTCAAGGCTCCAGAACTTCGGGCTTCGTAGGTTTCACCTTCATCACACTGCATTTCCCTCGAATGCTGAATTGGCGAACTTCCGAACATATGCTTCTTCGGAGCTTCAGGGCTCCGGTACTTTAAAACTTCGGGCTTTAGGAGATCCACTAACTTAACACCTTATTTCCCTCGAACGTCGAATTGACGAAATCTTGCACGATACATATTCGAAGCTTCGGGGCTCCAAAACTTCGGAACTTCGAGATTTCTTTCTATATCACACCTTATTCCTCCCAAATGTCGAATTGGCAAACTCCCAGAGAGGCTCTCTGGAGCTTCGCACTTCAGAGGTATTTACAAATTCACACCTAAAAATCCCGAATGCCAAATTTACGAACTGCTGGGTCTTCTTAGCACTGCGCACCAGGGGTGTTATGTGTCAAAAATATGGAGATGACACGTGGCCCAATCGACGTGTGACACAAGTCGAGTTCCAATTGGCACATATGGTATGTGAAAAGCATGAATCAGGTTGACACATGGCACTCCTAATATGGGTCCACATCACCCTAGGTGACATCATCATGCCATGTCACTTTGGCACTCTGAGACTTTGGTACTCCGGGCTTCAGAGGATATTACTGCACAACACTTCAATTCCTCCGAACGTTGAACTGGAAAACCCCTGAAGGTTTCAATAATCCGGTCCACGCTCCTAGCTGAGATCAACGATCGATAGGAGCTTCAAGACTCTAGGCTTCAGAGGATTTCACAACAAAATAAAAAATTTCCCCCGAACACCGAAGTGGTTGACTCCCCAAATCGCCAATCTTCGGAGCTTTAATACTTCTATGCTTTGGAGCTTCGGGCTTCAAAAGACTTCACACTACATCACTTCAAAACACCCAAACGTCGAATTTTTGAACATACGCTACATAGAGCTTCGATGCTCTGGAGCTTCGAAACTTCGGGCTTCAGACATTTCTTCTTCCACTTACATTAAAACTCCTGAACACCAGACTTCCGGACTCCCAAACATGCATTCTTCGGAGCTTCGCTGCTCCAGGCTTCGAAGGGTTTCTCCATTTAAATCTACATATATCCTGAACGTCGAACTTTCCGAACCTGCTAATCTATGGACACGTGTCCCTAAACATGAACGGTCTAGATTGGCTTCGAACTTCAGGACTTCAGGACTTTCCCTACTCTACACAACATTCACCCCCTTTCTCTGGAGTGCCAAACTTCCAGACACACGCTAATTTGCTAACACGTGTCCTCAAAGACGAACGGTCAGGATCTTCTCTGGAGTTTGGGACTTCAAAGATTTTTCCTCCCTTCCTACAAACAATGAAAAAATGTTAGAGCAATGAAGTCTAAAGGACTTCGATGCTTAATGACCGCACACCTCCTCCAGATCCAACGACTGTGAGGGATTTGTCTTCTCCCGAACATATCCAATGACCGAGATCTAATCTTGGCCAAATCCAACAGTTGTTGTGGTTTCTCGAACTACTACACCTCCTAAGCTTTCAAACACAGTTAAGGTGTGCTCTCAACGCTCTCCTGGCTCCTAGGGGTGCACTATAACTACAAAAATCTGTGAAATTTCTCTTCAATTTCATCTTGCTCAACCCATCTAGGCTCAGTGTTGAAAACTGGAGCTCTGATGCCATATTGTAGCATCCCCAACCTTGGACTGCTGGGCTATGCCACATAGCATTTTTTTTTCATTTATACTGTATATATATTTATACAAATTTAAACAAACAATTATAATTTGAAACTACATAGAATCATGTGGAAAAAACAGTAAAAGTATACATGCAACATACATACGAAAAACCCATAAACATGAAAGCATGTATAAATACACAACATGCAATTCACATACAATTGATACTTATCTTTTAATAGATGGCCACCAACTGCATGCAGACCTTCCACGATCCTCCCAGCCTTAGACCACGCTGCTCAGAACTCTCAGCAGTGGGTCACCCCCGAGATGGGACTAAACTCCACCCGGGTAAAGGGGTTTCTATCCAGGCCGAAGCTACACATACAATAGGAAGTATTTTGTCCCAGGTTCCTACTCAAACTATCATCCTACAGTCTCTCATTTCCCAAATTCCTGTCCCACCCCAGGAAGTGTGCCCCTTCTCTTCTCAACAGTCCTTCAACTACCCCACTTCCATTCCAGGGCTTCAACAACATGCCGAACAAGAAGTCTCGGAGCACCATTGCTGCAGTTGGGCTCCCTCAGGAACTCAATTCCCAACATTTCTCTCATCTCGAGAGAGTTGCTCACAGCCCTGACAACCTGCTTCTTTAATCCCATGGGCCTGACAACCCGCTTCTTCAATCCATCTTTCTAGTCAACTAGGTACGACTCATTGAAGGTATAGGTGATGACAACAACCATGCTCCAGGAAATGAACGAATATGGCAGCAACAAGAAACAATTAGGGAACAATATTGGCTTAGGTACAGTACGTGCACACTACCCATGAAAGGGAAGTACTGTGTACAACTTTTGGGTTGCAGAGGTCGAGCGATGGAGGCCTTGGTGTGAAACGATGGCACACTAGTGACTCGTGAAACTGTGATGGTGACTGGGGAGAATAGTTGAGTGACCCCAAAATGGAATAATTTCCCCACATTTATTTTCATGTGCCCTTTATGACACATGGCCCTCCAAGAGCTCATTTCTCTCCACTTGCATTCCATTTTTCTTTCTCATAAGAACTTAGGATATCATAATATTTATCCATTCCTTAGTCTTTAGGAATAATATTATAATATTGCCTTAGAGATAAGCCCTCTAGCTTAGCCCCTTTCCTAGGCTCTCAACCCCCCCCCCTTTCCCTTCCTAGTGGATTTTAATCCCCCATACTCTTTTATCGTGGTCAGTCTACATGCAACGCTGTATTTTATTAATGATATGAGTGATTACATATAAAAAAATAGACTCACTGGCCTTTAGCATCTAGGATCTTTGACCTAATTAACACATAAGCCTTCTAGCTTATAATAACCTGGCTCACCAACCTATAAAACATATTCACTTTTACAATTGGGGCTCGGTCTTGGGGTGTTACACTTCCTGAGCGGATCCTATCACTTCATGAATCAATATGCCCTTTAGAAACCAAATTGCTCAGCAGTAATTATATTATATAGAATTGGTTTTAGTCGCACAACAATAATCTTAGCCACAATCTTATATAAATAGTTACAAAGAGATACAGGGAGAAAGTCATCATAAGTGGTTAGGCAATTTGATTTTAGAATTAGGGAAATAAATGTAGAGTTGATATTACTAGGCACCTTTCCATTCAGACGAATTTCCTCCACAACTCTCAGGAGGTCGTGCCCAACTAGATCAAAAAACCCTTCAAAGAATTTGATGGTCCACCCATCAGGCCCTGGCCTATCACTACCCATAGCTTCTATAAGGAAATCTCATTAAAGAGAGGTTGGTTTTCGTCCTCTTTGACCAGCTATGGGAAGTGAAAATGGAGCTTTAGGGATACATCCATATCATAACAAGGAGGATCTTGAAAGATGGACTGAAAATGATGAACGCCTAGAGAGGAAAAATATTGAAAACCACGAATAGAGCCCTCCCCCCACCCCTCATCCTTCAATTTTTCATGTCCCCATTTTTGGGTTCCCCTATTTAGCAGTTGGAAATGACTTCCAAGGCTTTTCAGTGAATAAAAAAGAAGTCAAGGGTTATTTAATGTCACTTAGTTAGGAGATGTTATGTTTTGAAAGTGGCATTAAATAAAAAGGACATAAAGTGACTTTTAGATTGACTTTTAATCTTTAAGTAAAAAGGTAAAAAGGGAATAAGGGTCATGTTTGATTTAGTCAAAAGGGGAAAATTCTTGAAGGGCATGGAAAAAGATTAAAATGAGGGGTAGCGCTTCACTTTGGCATTATATTTTGGATTTATCTCTTTAGAGTGCTCTTGGAGCCAAGGTTTTTGTTAGAGTTTTGACAAAACCCTTCCATTGTAGTTTAGTTTCGGTGGTGCAATATCCACCCTAGTTAGACAAGGAGGAGGAGGATCCATCTAGGATCTTCATTGGAGCTTCATTTGGTGATTTGACTTCATTTTTAGGTTGTAGCGATTTGCTTGGGGAGGTTGTGGCACTTGGAGGGTTTGATCTCATCTATGGAGAAGGCCATGGCATGACTCCAGGTTTTTGGCTTGTATTGTGTGTTTTTCATCAATGTATTGCAACTACCATAACAACCATTGTATTATTGTATCCATATATTCATCCATAATGAAATACTCCGTGATTCTCTTATAATCCATGTGTATCTAGATTTCCCACAATATGTTTGATATAATGTCTTTAGTATAATGAATGCAAAAAATGACAATTGGGAACAATATAATTGCATAGAAGATCATAGTATCCAACATAGATATATTGGGGACATTACAATGGTATGAGAGCTGGAGATCTTGCCAGCCTGAGCCTAAGGGAAAATAGTGATACATAAGCTAAGTTGGTTACTACTGGCTGTAGAGCTCCATTTTTTCAAGATCAATTGTTATGAGGGTTGTTTTCTTACAAGACGAACGAGTTTGTTATTGAGAGGTCGAGATCCATTTGGGGCGGACGATTTTCATTCATAGAGGTTGAGTTTTATTGCCAAACTTGAGTCTGATATTGATTCGGCCAAGCTCATCATCTGGGATGATTTATTTCCTTTGTGTAGGGTCGTATTACACTGAGGAGGCCGCATATCTTGTGGATCAGGCCGTGAGGATGGGAAGAGGTCGAGGGTGGTCTTTGGGGGGATCCGTGAGAGTAGTTCGAGGCATCAAAGGGAGGCCACAAGCCCCTTTGTGGAGATGCGGGGTATAGTACATGCTGCGAAGGGAAGGAGAAGGACCGCAAACCCTTGGTATTGTGTAGCAGGGTTTGTAGATGGCCAATAGCCTGCTTTGCTGAGCCACGAGATTGGGAGGAGCGTCATGAGCCATTGGAGAAGCCATGAGGGTTAAGAAGAAGGTCGCAGGCCTACTGCATACTCGAGGGTGTTTGAGAGAAGGGTTGCAGCCCTTCTCTAGGTCCTTTGGTATTGAAGGAGGCTTGGAGAGCATTAGAGTCGTCCAACATCACTCATCGAGGAGACATTGGCATCGATTCCAAGGTTTTTTTGAGTTTTGTAGTTTTTTTTTGAAGCTATTGTGTATGCGAGGAGTTGAACTTATCATCTTTGTTTATCAGCTGTGACAGGCTAGAACTATTTAATCAACTCTTTGTGCATAGTATTTACTTTTTTTTATGATATTATGTATGAGGAAACTCTGGGGTATTTTGTTGTAATGTTTGTATACAAATGGAACATCTAAATGGACATTGAAATCCTTAACCATCCATTGAAATCATATGCAAGAAACCTACACAACAAACACTAATTTATTACAGTGGGAAGAACCTACATCCTAAGTGTTTGATGAAAGTCAACACTTAGAAAAACCCATATATTGCTACAACAGTAAGGCAAATTGTGACAACAAAGGGAAATGTCTACACAGTCGCACTAAGAAAAATTCCAAGAAATAAATCAGATTGTGTAAGAAAAGATGGAAAAATAGCTCATGGATGAAATTTTGAGAAGGCTAGCAAAAATTAAAAACATGCTTTACTATTACTAAGAGTATATAGCATTGGGTGAGGAGATCTGTGTAGATTTTCCCCTTAAAAGCTATTTCACCCTCAAGTATGGATGTTGGCGCAAGAATTTGGACGAGGATTCCTTTAAAGGCATAGGGCATAAATTGAAGAGAGACGAGCATGAAGCACAGGTGGAGGAGCAAGCATCTAGCCATGTGGAGGAGGTGTGCGTGGAGGAAAACCAAACAACAACCTATGATATACCATTAGAGCTAACCAATGAGGCCGTTGACACTGGTGTGTTGGGTGAGAAAGATGAGGATGCAACACCTTGTCATACTTATGATGATTATGAGAAAATGTTCCAATCACCTGATGTTGAAGATTCACCATCTCTCCCTATGTATGATGCTTATGATGAGGAAGGTTCAAGTGTGATAGAACCTATTCATGATGAGGATTCAACACCATATCCCCTTTATGACATGTATGATGATGTAGACATGATTGTACCAGAGTATGACAAAGGTTGAGAGCTATGTGTGGAGAATGACAACAAAGGGGCTGAATTGGTGGATGTAATATTGTATGAGGATGATAGTCCACATGAGTTCCATCACTATATGATATCATCTAATGAGTCAGTTGGTCTCTTGTGTGACAACCCATGCCATGTTGATGAAATGACATTGCGTGAATTGGAGAACTGATTATTGGTCACAGAGGAGCAAATTGTGCAGGTGTTGACGATGATAGATGGTGCTCATAAGTTTGTTGAAGACCTTATGTGGAAAACCCAGTTGTAGGAGACTCAAAGGGGAGTTGCAAAGGGAGTCACTAGTACCCAATTAGACATCATCAAAGAAGCACTAGAGAAAGTGAAATATGATTTCTTGCAGTTGTTCATGGATAGGGACCTTACTCTCAAGTTCGTTGAAGAAAAGGAAAGGGAGGTTGAGGAGATTTTTTACCAGCTGAGTTTGGCTCGCTCCTCATCACTTACAACGAAGACTCCATCATATTTGGCAACCATAAAACATGAGGGTGTGAGTGGCACTCATGATTTGAGGGAGGAGCCTCTTGTGACGATCTCACATGATGAGCATTCAAAGTTGTCGGTGCTTGAGGGAAGGTACGACACAAAGGGCTTTGACTATGATCATGTTTTGCATTGTGGGGACCATGAGCCACTTATGTTGGAGAGCCCACTAAAGGCTAAAGGCTTAGTTGCAGAGGATATAGTTGAGCACATTCCTAGGGGACCAGCCTGCAAGGAAGTATATGCATCCATGGATTTGGTGGAGATGTATATGATAGACATGGGCATGCTATAGGATACAAGTTTAGGTGACATCAACGAAGTGATGGATACAATAGTTCCTATATGATATGGGGTGTATTGTGGTACAAGAAGACTCAATGATAGGTAGTAGTATGCAAGGATATCCATTGGAGCGTGGTAGTGTACAATGGAGTTGTGGGGTGTTTCCGCCAGGGAGACCTCCCAACAGAGTCCTCAGGCATACCATTGAGTTGAGGTTTCCCAGGATCGATGAGTTGATGGGTGATCCTCAGGGAGCAACATATCCCCTTTCGATCGATTTTCATCGGGGATATCATCAGATGAGCGCCATGGTGCAAAACAATCACAAGTCTATTTCCATACTTCATTATGATCTCTTGGTCATACCCTTGGGGTTGACCAACGTACTAGTCACTTTCCAGTATTTCAAGCAGTGGCATATGAATTTATTGATGTTATTTGATTCCCTCATTATATACAAAAAGACATGGGAGTTTCACCTAAGTCAGTTGAATGAGACAAGTGGCATTGCGACCATGTCATAGGTATTTCATTTGGACTATGTGATCTATGTGTAGAGTGCATAGGAGGAGATCCAGACTCTGTTGGATCGGTTCACAGAGATTTCAACAGGCATTAGGATTAATGGACTTTCAATTTGGTGGTGGGATCCTGGCATTCATCAGACTGATAGATTGCTTCAGATGATGAGGGTGATTGACATGGTCATGTCAGTGATTGGTTTGTGTCATTATGGGGATGTTGTAAGAGGAGTTGTTGAGCCTTTTTCTATATGGCGAGGTGTATTTTTCTCTCACGATACCCAGGATTGAGTCTATCCACGGATTGGTAGGGTTCGACATCACCAAGATGCTTTGGCGAGATAGGATCCAAGATAGTGAGTTTAGTCCTTTTAGGGATTTCAGCTTGGGGGTTCAAGAGAGGAGAGCACAATCTAAGCATGGTGGTCATATGGTTATGATCAAAGGGGTGCAACGTTGGTATGGTGGTTCCTCTCAGAGATTAGCTTGGGACTCTATGACTCTATTTTTTGACATCTCAACGAACGATACAGATGAGATGGTTTGTTTTCGCTTTCCGAAGTTTACTCTTGGGATGCTTAGGTTTAGTTGCTTGGAGGAGGGGTCTTTCGAGGAGTTGACCGAGTTTGTGCAACTTCTGATTTCCTTGCTTATTAGAGGCAGTCAAGTGGATTCTTGTGTTATCACCTTGCAAATAAGGGTTATGAGTAGAGGGTACTTCCCATCATATATGTTAGTTTGGGACCCTGGTGACTTTATCACTTATAGGCTAGTTCGAGAGAGGTTTGCATGGAGGGACTTTGTAGATGATGTTTTGGGATATTTTTCGAACGATGCTTGGATGATTGCAGTAGGCTGGGGGTACTGGAGTATTAGGGATTTTCCCTTTGATACTTGGAGATTAGGTGTCATTGATTCCTTATTAGTTTGTGACCACATAGACTTCTCCTGGATGTCTGATTTTAGAGTTGGTTTGGTTGACTCCACTGAGATACACTGGTAGGATATGATCATAGATAGTGGGGAAAATCCTTTGAGGCATTACAACTTGTGGTTGCAGGAGTGGAGGATGCAGTCTAGGAAGGAGGATCAAATACTTGTGATCAGAGTGGCACAACATGATGGGTTCTTTCTGGTGATAGCATGGGACCCTGAGATTTTATGGGTTGACAGTTTGTCAACTGGTATAGATGGGAGAGCTAGCTATTATTTTCATGAGCCTATTAATATGGAGTAGTGGATTGGTTTCCTAGGTGAGATACTCTATGAAGGGTGGACTGAGTCTTCACATTATTTGATTACTCTACTGATAGGTGGTCTTCAGGAGGCCCTTGGTGTTAGTACATTGTAGGACAATATTTTGGGCGGTAGGTTCTCCACATATTTCATATTGGTTTGGGACCTTGAGATCATCATTAGTTTTAGTTTGGTTCAATTTTTTGTTCATATGGGTGTGATGCATTGCTTGAGGACATGCAATCTTTGGGAAGGGAGGATTTTTCATGTCCCCATTTTTGGGTTCCCCTGTTCAACAATCGAAAATGACTTTCAAGGCTTGCCAATGAAGAAAAAGGAAGTCAAGGGTTATTTAATGTCACTTAGTCAGGAGTTATGTTTTTAAAGTGACATTAAGTAAAAAGGGCATAAAGTGACTTTTAGATTGACTTTTAATCTTTAAGTAAAAAGGTAAAAGGAGAATAAGGGTCATGTTTGATTTAGTCAAAAGGAGAAAGTTCTAGAAGGGCATGGAGAAAGAATAAAAGGAGGGGTAGCGCTTCACTTTGGAATTATGTTTTGGATTGATATCTTTGGAGTGCTTTTGGAGCCAAGGTTTTCCTTAGGGTTTTGGAAAAACCCTTCAATTATAGTTTAGTTTCGGTGGTGCAATATCCACCCTAGCTAGACAAAGAGGAGGATCCATCCAGGATTTTCATTGGAGCTTCATCTGGTGATTTGACTTCAGTTTTGGGTTGTAGCGATTTTCTTGGAGAGGTTGTGGCACTTTGAGGGTTTGATCTTATCTATGGAGGAGGTCATGGCATGATTCCAAGTTTTTGGCTTGTATTGTGTGTTTTTCATCGATGCATTGTAGTTTCCATAACAACCATTGGATTATTGTATTTAGATCTTCATCCATAATAAAATACTCCATGATTATCTTCTATTCCATGTGTATATATATTTCCCACAATATGTTTGACGAAACTTCTTTAGTATAATGAATGTAAAAAATGACAGCCGAGAACAATATAATTGCACATAAGATCATAATATCCAACATAGCTCTATTGGGGATATTACACAATTCCCATATAGTATTATTACTCGATGGTGGTGTTGTTCCAGAGTTTATACTTAAGGCTTGAAAGTATAAAGTCTAGGCATCCGAAAATAAAGAGGGTCTATGATATAAAGAAAGGAAAAACAACTCTTAGGGGAAAATGAGCTATTGTTGATTTCTGAGTTGTCTTTGTCTAGCTTCCAATTGTTCCTGGACACTAATGTCCTGCTCAATGGATGCCCATGAATGTTCAAGTTCCACCCGAGTGGTAGCAGTTTTTAAGATGGTGTTAAAAAGAGTTAAAGCGATACTGGTCTGATCTGTAAAACCGAGTTCGATATTGGACTGTCTCGTAACAAGTACAATCATGGAGGAAAAAGAGTTTTAAAGATTTGTTGTTTCTATTTTAGATTATGTAAGAAAAATTCCCAAATTTTGAATTAATAGTATAATAAAATCAAAGGTCGTTTCCCGTATCTAAGTTAAACTGAAAATCATGCATGAAATGAAAGAAAACATAAAGCCGTGGAACAAGGTGAGGCATCAACCAAGGAAGAATCTCACTTTGTGATAGAAGAAGAAAATAGGCAAGAAAAGCTTTAATGAAGCGTAAGATATAGAAATCTAAGTAATTCACAGGTCTTGTACCTGCTGATAGCCGATACAAAGGAAAAGTTGTAAACGATTAGATGACTAAAATAATCAATCACCACAGTAGAGGTTGTATTGAATTGCAACTAAGCATTCATCAAAGATATATAAGAAATGATGTTAAATATGAAATAACATAGGAACACATAACTCAAACTTGACGGGATCTGGAGTCTTCGATTTGCATTTGTATTAATTCTGGCAAATGAAAATTTTCTTTGCTACCAGCCAAGGAAAAAGCCCCCCTTGGTTCATCTTTCAAAATTATATTTATACAACGAAAATCATCAACCCTAGATGGTTGGTATTCTCTTAATCTCCTAGATGCTGACGGATACATAATACAAAATTTGAACCGTTTTGCTCAGTTACTTTTTACTTTTCTAACAGTTGGACAAAAATGAGCATACATGCGTTACTTCATCATTTCTTTGAAGTGCTTCCCTCGCTTGGTCCAAAACACTTGACGCCCCTGTTTAGAAACTGTACCAAAATTCTGGAAGGTTCTGTTGTATCCTTTGCTTCAAACACATACAACTTCCTCTTAATTTGGGGCAGCCTGTCTTCAATCTTTCCCTTTTCAAATTTTGTTGACTGCAACTGTAGATTTGGATTTATTAGCCACTTATCCATTTGGGTGATGTCAAGCTGCTTCAATTGTGAAATCTCAAGCTGGGATTCATTCCAGCTCTCCTTGATATGCAATTGATGCCTTACAACATTGATCTGTCCTAATAGCTCAGGACAATCACCTTTACCAATGCCCAGTGTTTTTATATCTAGCCGATCAAACACTTCTTCACATTCTTTCTTAACTTCTCTTGCCATTTTCCTGCTTTCGGCAATATTGGTCTCCCATGTTTTTAATATGATGTCTCCCCTGATCTGTTCTTCTACAACAAGCTTTGGGATTGTTGGTACTTTCTCTCTAGCCGAAAACGCTACTGCCTTTTGAAAAGAAGTGCGAGTTGTTGTAGCCTCTTTTTCCTTGAAAGCAATGTTATCGAGTGAGTGGCTTATTTCCAGGAAGTAGTTTTGAACAATTTCTATTTTAGAAAGTATGTTTTGTTGTTATGCTTGTAATTTCTCATGCACCTCTAATGCTTGGGCTTAAAATGTTGTTATATTCACTTGTCCTTCAATGGACTTCAACTCAGCCTGTAGCTGTCTCACTAACTCTTCCTGCCGAATAACTTGTACTTGACTCATTTGCATCTGCTTGTTCGCTTCATCTAAACTAGACTTCAACAATTGCATTTCCTGTTTGTCAACAGTTCTGGCATGTTCAACTCTTTGATTTACCTCCTCTCGAATATTATTTTCTGTGTGCCTTATTTGATCCTGCAACTGAGCTATCATTTGATTTTTCTGCTTCAGCCTTGTTTTCAGAGAGTCAACTGAGAATAAATTGGTCGTTGCCAAAGATCCCATAGAGCCTGCTACTTCTGTGGCTAAATCTTCCTCTTCTAGGTTCTACCCATCTACGAGCACTCTGTGTTTCTTCACCATTGTGCCTTCTCTCAGATGCATTTCCTGTTTTACTACAACCTTCCTCTTCTTACTGAAAAAGTAGTCAAAGGAAGGTATCTCTTCTCTAGAGATAGGAGTAAGGTCACTTACATATATGACTTCCAGATGGGGGGTCCCAAAAGTTGTCTGTAAAGGAGTTAATGATGTAATAGGGCTGCCCAATTCTGAAGATTGGGTTTCTCCTGCCGTTTTGGGGATATCAACAGGAATAGTTGATGATAAAGGAGGAATCATTTGACTCGACTTTGAAGGTGTCTCGAGCCTAACTTCTGTTTCCGACTCTGGGTGCTCTATTTGTGAAGCTTCTGCTTTTTGTAAAGACGCTTCAGTCTTCTTTGGATTTTCTTCTGCAGTCCCTTTATCACGAGCTTCTGATCCGAAACCTGGGGGAATACTTCCTTGAGCTGAAGGAGGGGTTGTTGATTCTCCCTGTAGTATCTTTGGCAAACCACTTCGTCTGTGCTTCTGGAAAGTCAGAAAGTTGGTCTGTAGGTCGGGTGATAATGCCTGAACTCTGACTAATATTTCCTCATAGGTTCTGGCTCCCTTGAACATGTCGTCGCAGGGAGAATCTTCATGTTCATACATTTTCATATTGTAATGAGCAAGATGATTTTCAACAATTTGATAAGGATCATGTTTTCTGAGTTCAAGATATACCAATTTGATGTCTTCCAGTGTTGCAGCTTCTACCTTGGAATGACCAAAGTTAAGTAGTGAACACTTCCCAATCTGTACAGGAAAAACCGTCCAGAACTTCTTCTGAATTACTTTCAATTATGTGTCGATGCCACCTGTATTATTTGGTAGGCCACCTCCCTGCACACCAGTCTGTCGGGAAGGAACTTTGGAAGTGCATGAGGAGGAATCGAGCACCCGAAAACATTGACATAAGAGAAACCCTCTTCAATAAACCAATCTACAATCATCCTGAGGTTTCCCACGATTGGCTCTGAAATACGAGGGGGTGCATAAGCATATAAAATTTGGTGCAAATGTATCACTACATTGTGACAGATTTTGTAAAAGAAATCTTTAACATTCTCCTCCCACAGTTTAGAGTGATTAACATGAATGGGCTTCGCACAGGCTGGGTTCCAGCTCCAATTCATCAAGGGGAATGGAGTCATAGCATCAATAATATATGCAGACATGTAAAAAGATGCAGGTCGACCTTTCGATTTTGCCGTTTGGTACTCTGCAATCTCCTTAGTTAGATTATCTGATAAAATTTTACCCTAGTTGAAACTGTAACCCTCGGCTACTTCGTGTAGAAGTGGTACCCATTCTGTAGGGAAATGGGTAGGGATTTTCCTCCCGAAAAGTCTACATAACATTAGAGCTATATAAACCATGTATTCGTTTAACGGAGTTGTGGCATAAACGCCATGGGTATCAGCTCTAAATCTCGTTGGAATTCCCCACCATTCTATGATTATACCTGGATATGTTTGATCAAATTCTGTACACTCCTTTCTTTGAAATTCCTCTACGAATTTGGCATTATAAATGTATTTAGAAGTAGGGGACAATTTATACATTACTTGGATGTGCTCGGGTCTGAACGAGCCGATGACGACCTTTTGGCTATTTAGAATGCTCCTTGTTTGAATGTTGGTTTTCTCTAAATCCCTACTTATCATGTCATTGTATGGCATGAGTCTCGGCCGTGTGGCTATTTTATGAAGCTCGGACTCTGCTATGTCTCTGAGTTTATTTTCAGTCTTTTCATTCCCGAAATCGTCAGGGAAATTCCTAATCTCATAGTCTAAGATTTAAAAAATCTGCCTCCAGGATTTGACTGAATCCATAGCATGTGGCGTAGTGTCGGATATAACATCTCCATCCGAATTTGAGCTTTCACTTGCCTCCTCACTCTTCTTAGGCGCTTTTCTGGGTGCCATGATGTTTGTGCTAAAATGAAAAGATGTTGCAGAGAAGAAATGCGTAAGTTCTTCTGAATGTAACTCGCTCCTAGTCTGAAAGTAAGAATGATATTCGAAATAACAAAACTTTATTAACCTTTAACTTATCTTAAATTTAGTGTACCGATACAGGCGATAAAAATTAAATGCTTTAATGGGGATGGTACGCTTGGAGATATGCACTTTATGTTAAAAATATCTCCATTAATCTGTTATAGATACTGCCACATATCGACGATTCAAAACTGGGATTTCGAAAGGAATGTAATCGAAAACTCCCGAATAGCGAAACGCGAAAAGTTATTTAATAACCTTAATGTTGTTTTAAAATTCAGTTAATTACGTTTAAGCTCTTAATTCTTTCGGGATTTCGTGTTTCGGACTTTCGAGCATCGTGTCCCCAAAAGGTATGACACAAGTAAATCCCGAATCGCGAAACCGCGATGGGATTTATTTAGGCGCTAACCACTTGTTTTAACCCTTTAATTAATCGTGATCAGGGGTTAGTCTTTACTTTTCGTGGATTGGAGTATCGAGACTCCGACGACTCTTTAACGCAAGAAATCCTGAATTGCGAAATCGCGATGGGATTTATTATCATTAAACCTTATTACTTCTTAATAAACATAGCATTAGCTTTTAAGAATTTCGAGACTTCGGTACCGAGACTTGGGAGTTGTTATTAAAAAACATACTTTGTGAATAGCCAAACCCCGAAACCCGAAAATCCCGAAAGACCTTTTGACTCCTTTTTAGAGCTAAGGGCGACTCCGTAACCAACGAAAAATGGAGATTTGGATTTAGAAAAGAAAAATAAACTTTGTTTCAACAGGTGGCTTGCATAGCATTGAAAAGATTTTGTATCTAAATCTCTAGCATCGAGCCATATAGCTCAGCTCTTCATCCTCCAAGATTTTTCTTGCTCAAGGAGAATTTTGTATCTATCTGCTTCCAATTGCCGAACATGTTCTATATCGACCCCACCTGCTTGCCCCAATGTGACTTACTCATATATCTTTTCCATCTCCTTCTCGATGCCCGTAAGAGCCGAATCCCTCTCTTTTATGCACTTTATATCCAAATCAATCATCACTTTCTTTAGTTGTTTGAGAGAGGCAACACATTGTTGAGATGCGCACAAATTGAGGTTGGGGTCATATCTGGTCCAAGATCCTCCCACTAGATTTCAGAACTCTTCAATTTTGAGCCAAGCTAGATTAAATTTAAAGGGATCTCTTGGTCTTATTTGAGGCAAATCAAATTCAAACTAAACTGGAAAATGATTTGAAAATTTACCTTTACCAACCCACGATTCGAAAACCCCAATGTTTGCAAGAAGATTTTGGTGCACCAAAAAACGATCAAGTTGCTTGTGGATAGCCACCGACCCCGATCTATTGTTAGTCCATGTAGGACATAACACATTCAGTTCGACATCCACCAATCCCACTGAATCCATCTTATCACAGAAATATTGTGACAAAGGGTCCTCTCGAGCCAAGTCCCCCCAAATCTCACCTCTTCCCATTGAAAAATTTAGGTCTCCCCTATTGATGGTGATCTTTGATAAAAATGCCTTATTTTCTAGTAATTTCTCCCAATACAACTCCCGGCTAGAATAGGGACCGTAGACATTATGCAGTCAAAACATTATATTTGATACTTTGCATGTAACCTCCGCTACCAATCATGAATGCACATAGTATAAATTAATTAGAGAAATGGATTGTGAAAATCTAGTGATGATGCCTCATGATAATCCATCTCAATCGATACCAACAAACTCCCAACCTGGAAGAAATTTCCTCAAATTAATAATGATTATGCCCCCCTTACCGATGGTCTCCTGTAAGAAAAGAACATCAGGTGATTCTAGTCCTAGAAGTCGACGAAAGGAGAGTTTTTTTGGTCTACTTCCAAGACCCCTAATGTTGATGCATAAAATATTCATGGTAAAACCGGGAAGGGGTTTGCACATGCTCTAAGTACCCCAGAAATTAATCTCTGTCGGCGCAAATACACCTCTCCTCTCAAAATCTTGTTCCTGAGCATGTTTTAGAGCTGACTTTTGACCTTCCTTTGGTGGCCATGGATCTTTTGCAAGACCTAAACCCAGTACCCCAGAGGAAGAACCCACTTGTGAGTGAGAATGGGGTCTAAGGAGATAGGGGTCCGATAGACGAAGCTAAGTTTGAGGAACCATCATTATGGGAACCCACGGACTGGGCTGAGGTAATGTCACTGGCAAGGTCAACTGCAGGCCCATCCAATTGGCCACCACCCTCCAAACCAAAAAATACCCTAGATTGATTAAGGGGAAAAGAAGAACCCCCCCTTCCCTTTGAGAAAAACATTATCTTTTTAGAAATTTGTGTATCCTCTGTGTTAGGAAGAGTAGACTTACTAGGGGGCCCTGGAGGAGCTTTGCTAGCCGTCCACAAAACCTTAATTTTGTTAAAAACTGCTAAAAATAGTAAATTACCAAAATTGTCAGAAAACTGTTTTGAGCTAGTTGGAAAAGGTGGGTGGCCACCGATATCCACCTGGATCACTTGTAGAATCAATCGATTAGGAGTCAATGATGAAAACCCACTTTCAATTGCGAGGAGGCTTGCCACTGAGGACCTCAAGCTCCAAGGTACTAGCTGGTTTCTAGATCCCTCTCCTAGATAATGTGTTGAAGTCAATATGAAGAGATCCATTGAAGGAGGGCCTTAATGTATCCCCGATCAATTGACATGAAACATACACCAAGAGATGATGTGAAGAGAGAGTATCGCCAAGTACAATTGACACAGAGATGACCGACTCAGAAAGTCAACAAAACAACACATGGTCGACTCAGGCTTAAAATTCCCTTGAACATATAGCATGACACAATGGTGACTTGGAAACAAGACTCAAGAGCTGGATGAATATAGTGCAACAACACACGAGGCATTGAAGCATTGCCCATGATGACTAGAAGAGTAACCAACCAGAGGAGTATCTATGACTCATATTACTTGGATGGCTCCTAGGAAATCTAAAACCCAACTGTAATATGATGACTCAAATAGGTGCCATCACTATTACAAAAGGAGAGATAAGTGACTGGGTGACCAAAAAATTTTGTCACCACATTTTTTTCAAGGGATAAATGACTAAAATTGATAAATTTTAAGTGAGCTAACTAAAAAAGACCAAGGTAAATGACCACTTTGGTCACGGGATAAGAACTAAACTAAAAAATACCAAGATAAATGACCAAATTTGGTCACGGGATATAACTAGACTAAAAATGACCACATAACAATTGGTCATTTATTTGGTCATTTTTAGTTGTGTCACTTTGACAATGGAAAATTACAATTTTGACAATGAATTTGTACAATTTACTAAATTCTAACACTACATATGGATTCAAAGACCCATCTGCGGTGTCACAACTCAACAATTGGCACCAAATTAGATATCATGATCATAGTAGGGCCGAAAAGAGTTCAGATTCATGATTTTCCCTAGCCCACTATCACCCATTGGACAACTATATAACGATCATCAATACCCTTGTGTCTTTCAACACCTTGACAACACCCAAGCGGACTCATCCGGGCCTTGTTTGGTTTGCCTAAGGACCATGCTCTTTTCCCTAGGGGGAGGCCCTCCCGGGATTATTTTTGAGTTCTGAAACCCTCCCACATCAAAATTTCCTATGTCAAGGCTGCTTAGTTCAGATTTCATAGGCCGAGGACACAATTTGCAAAAATTTCAACATTGGTTCATTTGCTTGTCATTAAGCGGATCCTCGTAAGGACATGGTATTCCACATGAAATAAAATAAAATCTGTTCATTATGTGGGAAGTGCAGTGATTTCATCATGTAGGGATCAAAATAAGCTTTTAATAGGCTATCATGAGCCTGATTCGGAGTTCGTATGACTGGTCTAGGGCCAAACTTTCACATCGCCTAAAGGGCCATAATTCATAATTGTGACTTCTTGATCAGTTTGTGTTGCATTAATTGAATGGAAATGGAAATCAAACCTGATAGTTGCATAGGTTAGTGTGATATCTTTCCAACGGTATATCATGTGCCGAGTTTCGACCCTCGATTGAGAACGAGCCTTCACAAATTTGTGACTAGTTTCATAGGTAAGATTAGTAGCAACGGTTCAACGTTAAAAATTTGTTGTTGAAAACCTCCAATTCATAAAATAAATGGTCCATTGTTGTAGTATACTCAAAGACCTTTCCAACGATGCCTCATTTTCCTCAATTCGACATCGGATGACCCAGTTAGGGCTCTCACGAGTCTATGAACTATTTAGGCGGGACAACATGATCAACTAGCATAACGGAGTTTCAGGGTAGTTGAAATAATGTTTAATCACTTCATCTCAGAAATATATGGCTACCATGTCGAAGTAATCGTCAACACCTTTCCGACGATACTTCGTTTTCTCCAATTGGATATCGTATGGCGATCTGGCACCTTTCACAAGATTGGGTATTTTGTGGGCCTTACAGGGAAATCAAGGTTTTAGACTACAAATGTTCCTGGCCAAAATTGGGGACCTAGGTTGCATCTGATTGGATTAGTGATGGAAAATTCTCGATAGGATCGTCGATACCTTTCCAACAACATGCCCTACATCCAATTCCGACTCTGTCCCATCTGACAACTTTTTCAGCCTCAACCAATATTGCCCCTTGTCAAAAGTCAAAGTCAACCTTTCACCGGCATGCATTTTAAGGAAATGAATAAAAAATAATTAAAAAGTTAAAAAATAGGGAAAAGGGGAGGGCATTCCATGCACCCTCTCCCATGCATAATTTTGATATTCGAAAAATTAAAAAATATGAAAAATGCTAAGACACTTTCCCCACCTCTCTCAGGCCACTTGACAGGTGCGCTGGGGGAGAAAGGGCTTTGGCTCTGCAACTCAGGGAACGAGATCAGAGTGTAGAGAGCTTTTGGTCCACACCAACATTAAACACAATGACATATACAATGCCCCATATCAATTTGCTTCCCAAGTCACTAGCTTAGATTTTCATAGATAAAAGTTTATGTTGGTTCTAAGAAAATAATGGCCTTGCATGCTGGTTTTGATTCAGATTGAATTGCTGGTTAAATTTTAATTTTTTCTGGTTGAGAGGTTTATAAGTGTTGGTTTCAGTTTTCTTGGTGGTTTTAGTTTGTTTCAGGTCCAAAATTACAAGGGGGAGGGGATTCAAACCCCTCTTGGGCATCAATCCCAAAGCATCGAGGTCCCCCTTAAAGTTATGAAATTGCTAGGTGTTTTGCTTTATTTGCAGGCTTGTACATGTAATTTCCCAAGCCAAGGGTTTAGAACCCTGGCTCCCTCCCCTTTCTTCACTCATAAATCCATCAATTATTATGAAAAATACATTATGGAGGGGGAGGGACATGATAAATTTTAAGGACTAAATTTCACCCATGGATGAAATTTTATCCATTCAAATTTTGGTAAGACGAATTTTAAATATTAAAAAAAAAAACCATATTAATCCCAATTCACCTCTTTATTTTAAAAAAAATATGAATTAAATATTTAACCCCAATTTAAACGGACACAAATTTTAAATATTAAAAAAAAACCATATTAATCCCAATTCGCCCCCTTTATTTTTTTAAAAGTATTAATTAAATATTTAGCGCCAATTTATATGGAGACTAATTTCATTTTCGCCATGGAAAAATGGCGGCCGATCCTTCTTTCGCTCGATTTTTGGAACTAGCCATTGATCTTCCAGGATTTTCGCCCAACGTTTAAGGTTGCAAACCAATATTTCCTCCCATTCACCCCTGCCCCCGACTTGGGAATGGCCATTGCTCTTCTAGATTTTTCGCCCACTGTTTTAGATTTTTCATAGGGCCAAGGACCATGATTCGCCTCTATTTGGGAATGGCGATTGGCCTTATGGCTTTTTCGCCCACCGATTTGGAGTTTTTACAGAGGATGCCCCCGAGTTTTTACAGAGGATGCATTCATGTTCCAGATAGCTTGTTTTCGTGCGAATAATATCTCTGTGGATGTTTAATAATTTTTTTTTGGTAATATTCAGTTCGAAATTGAACCATAAAATAGTATTTTTATACCTGTAAGATTGTGATCTAGATAACCTACGTTTTGGATCTTTGGTGTGCATATCAACATTTGGGTGAGAGTTATTGAATGAATTATATTTAATATCTAATGGTCAATAGTGAAAGCTCATTGTATTACCTGGAGAATGCGTGTGCTCTACCTAATAACCTAAGTCGATCAGACATGGAACGAGATTAGTTGCAGTGATCAAATCGAGGAATGGAAGGCATTTCTGCCTGTTTAAAATCGCCTGTAAGTATAGAGTTCTCCACGCTGCGTTGAGGGCAAGCTGGAAGATTAATTTCATTATCAAATCCAGATCCAACCTGTTGTGAACGCTTAAAGGAAACCCCAGTGTGCAGTACTCAACTTTTATTCGCTTCCATAGCAAGTTAAACAGTGAGAAAACGCTTCCAGAACGAGTTCGCACCGTTGAGTTGAGCAAAGGAGGGTCACAATTTGTTGTAGGACAGAGGAATCGTTGAAAGGTCAAAATCATTCTCACCTTTGATTTGATTCTCATCAATGGTGGCCGAGTCATGTTGACGATTTGAAGTTTCTCTAAGGCCTGCATCATATTCCATTGGCTTTGCAATGCATTCTATAATTTGTGTCATATCTGTAGTCTTGCAGTCATCGCTTCAAGTGAAAGAAGATGTTTCTGTGTTTTCCTTTTATGAAATGTTGGCCATGTTTTACCCCTAAAGAAATAACAATTGTTTACTATGTTGTGTCATGCTTACATTCACATGATTCTGTGTACATTTGTAATTGTTTGATTTATATACTGAATTGATTTGATTTGTGCATGCAGACTACTCTTAAAGGTTTTATTACAGATGTTATGAAAATATGGATACATAGGTATTTTCCCTCCTGGTTATTTTCTATTTTTTTTTTCTACTGCAAATTTTGAAATTTTTAATAATATCATAGTTTTACAGTAATTAACTGTACTAGAATTGTGCCACTCATAATGCATTCTCAATTCACTTGAGAAAGAAATAGAAATTGCTAAATCCTTTTTTTTCTGCTTGAAATGTTCCCATATATTTTCTCTTTGATATTAAGGATCTAGGCTCGGTCCTTGGTTCACGGAGTTGAAATTTTATGTGGTTGTGGGATGGAAAATGGCACAAGTTTCTCTCACTGCTTGATCTTGGCTGTGTATTTGCACGGGATGCTACTTATACCTTAGCAACCATTAAATAGTTGCTTTCAATAAAATTTCTTATTGAAACTTGAAAGCATCTCCATTCTATTGCATGTCTTATTTTGCTAAGCTAATTTCACTGATTTTCATAAATGTGGTTTCAGTCTTTTAGAGTAATATCCCATGTTCCTGTAACAACTTGAGAAAGTTGACTACTCCTTTGAAGGAGTGTTACAATCATCTCTAGTAGATATGATCAGTGTGGAGAACTGTTTGTATTTTGAGTGTTGTCATCTTGTATCTCTCATCATTTAGAGTCTCCATCTTGTTCATCTTGTATCCCTCAGCATTTAGAGTCTCCATCTTGTTATCACTCCGTAATTTTCCTTGGCCGTGGAGGCAAATCACATAGGTAATCTCTAAAGTAGAATCTCAAAACTACTTTAAAGCTGAAACTAGCCCTTTCAACTTAGAAACTAGTCCTTTCAACTTAGAGAGGGATCTCTCTTGTTCACTTAGTTTAGTTTTTTTTGAGAAAGACTGATTTTCTATTAAAGAACAATGGCTATATCTTGAAATGAGGGTGGGATTTTGTTATCTTTGGTAAGATTTAGGAGAGAAAGACCATTGGGAAATGGAGTCTAATATTAATCAAAATTTCAGAGATGCTGGTGGTATGGTCACTCGTTGGCAAAGGCGAGATAGACAATAGATTTTAGACACTTTAATCATCATTGTAGCTGGAAAATTGAATAGGGAAAACAACCCATTACAGTTACAGTATGGCACCTAGCAAAGGGTGAATCCTAAAGTAACTATAGAAGAAAATGGTGGAAATACTCGAAAATATGCAACAGAGCATGACATACCATGAGTTCTGAAACATTTTACTTTTCATTCAAGTATTTAGAAGATAGTACATTTAAATGAAAATAGAGGAAGAGACTCCAGATACATAAGAAAACAAATACTAAAATATACCATCACACGAATCTTTGTGTAAATGATCATGTACTTCTGATCTCCAGAAAACTTCGATTATTATCCAGAAATAAGCTACAAAATAGTTTTTCTTTCCATAGTCTTGAACCCTATTCAATTACAAAAACATTGTTTATATAACAAAACAACACCAACTGCTAATTTGATGGAAAATAAAAACAAATAAAATTATAATAGATGAACTTAAAATAAATGGTTGCAATGAGAAGTTCGAATGCTGGAGGCGACTGAAGACAAATCTCCAATCTCTGCTTCCAAGTATTCTTTTGACTACCATTTATACCTCAATTGCTGACCTGAAATCTGGAACTGCCAGTATCGATCCCCAAACTAGGAGCTTGTTTTAACTGCCATCTGTTTACTAAATCAATGTCTGAAATTTATGCCGCCAGGTGCCCTGTTTCCTCCAAAAAAATATGCCACTCAAACTATTGCCTGAAAATGCTCTATCAACTGTGCTATGTGCTTGGTCAGGTCAACCCTCCTTAAAGAACTCCAGAAAATCTGCTACATAATCAAGTCCCAAAACGGCTCTTTGAAATAGGCGCTACGAAATCACCAGGTGGGTGATTTTTGACTCAAATCATGTTTTCAGAACCTTGAGAAATGGTCTATTTGTATCCATATAATTGCCACCTGTTTATGTAGCCAAGAATACTCAAAACTGCTCCCAAAATATCTGATATGAGATAAGCTCTAGCAGGTCGATGTAGGCTTGACTAGTGCTACAAAAAGTTCTTTCCTTGGTGATCATATCTAAGCAATTTATCCAGAAAATCAACAGCCTCCGGAACAACTAGATGTTGATAGTCATCATTAATAAATTTTAACCAAGATTTTCTGCTATGCCTTCCAACAAGTGCCTTAGGATGAGGATCAAGCTCTATTCGATATTTGTTCAAATAAACATTTAACTCATCCATGCCAAGGACCTTTGCAATCTTAACAAGTTGATCATAATTGTCATGCAATTCTTGTTTCCCAGTCTCTGCAAACCCATATGCCATCATAGATAACGTGAATGAAATCGCAGGGGTATGAAAACTGTTGTGAGAAGCTACAGTGTACAATGAAGGTATGCAATATTGAAACCATCAATTCAACGGCCATCCTTTGTTAATTGCAAAATCCTCATCTTGACAATAAAACTGAAACTATCTCATAAACTGAAACTATTTCATGGAAATTTGTAGTTTGCACAACTTTATACAGGCCATCACTATATATGGACAAAATTGACTATCTCAAGAATAGTGTGTTGGCCCTGGCTATGAGTCCTCTGGTGAGCAATTGGTGTTTGTGTGCAACAATCATCATGAGATCTTGGCATCCAACCTCTGGATAAACGTTCTTGTTGCATCATTTCAACGATCTGAGTAGTTGCATGACAATTGGCAAAGATATACTCCCAAAATCAACGAGTCTTAGCCATCACCACTGACAAAAACTTTTAATTCCTTCAACATTTCACGACTGGTATTTAAATTTGAAACGAAATCTGGATAGGTGTAATTGAAAACTCAGCCCCTGGCACGTAGTGTGGCACTTATTTGCTAACTGGATGATCGATTGGGAATCTGCATTAACACTTGGATTTACATCGGGGAATTTAAACGCTTGGCACTAATCTTCAACAACGAGACACTTGACCATAAACCCTGGGTGTGAACCTTGAAACGTGGCACCATCCCCTGTATTCTGGTGATTACTCTTCTTTCTCTGTTTGGCCTGAGACAAACCCATTTCACGGGATTTTGGCATTTAGAACTCCAGACGTCCTTTCATTGCTGTCGACTGCAAAAAGGCATGAATAATGACATTTGGAAACCATTCCAAATTTGCTGGCGTTTATTCCTTGGAATATAGGGTTTAAACTTTATACATCCATCGAAGGGATTTGCTTTGGCCCTTTTTTTTGTTTGCATATGGGACTCATGCCACATGGACCGAGTGAAATGTACAAAAGTGTTTATATACACCGACAATCATAAGTCATTTCGACGCACCGTGCACAATGCTTGCTTATTTCCTCTGTTGGCTTGGCGCTAGACTCGGGCGCCGTTGGCTTGGCCCTGGGCTTTGATGTGTTGATGCTTGGTTAGTTTGTGTTGTTGATGCTTACCTCGTAGTCTTGGAACCATAATGAAACTTGGAGATTGGGCTTCGGACCCAATATATTTTTATAAAGAGAAAACACATTCAAAATGTTAACCTTGGCATTCGGGTACCTTGGTGCTGCATTCGATCCATATATTTGAAGATTGAGCAGACAACCCAATATATATATTTTTTAAAAACCAAAAGGACTCTGCCCTGTTATGGAACCAAGAGTACAAAACCCTTATTTTAACGAGGGTAAAATTCTTTTATTTTAAAGAGGGTAAAATTCTTAATTGTAACCCTTTTATAAAGCACACACATTATATATATATTTGTTTATTGTCATAATGTGTGCGGTATAATTAACTTAGCTTTGTAAGTGTGTGAAGATCCCGCTATATTCTTTTATGGATTGTTACATTAATGGGTTTTTATGGAACCAAGAGCACAAAACCCTTATTGTAAAGAGGGTAAAATTCTTGATTGTAACCCTTTTATAAAGAACACATCTTTTATATATATATATTTGGTTTATTGTCATAATGTGTGCAGTATAATTAACTTAGCTTTGTAAGTGTGTGAAGATCGTGTGATATTCCTTTATGGATTGTCACATTAATGACTCAATAATTTTATTTTATTTGAATTTTTTCAACAATATTTTTAGATTGGTTTTCTTCCTCCTAGATTCTTTAGAGGACACATATGGTTTAGTCTTCGTCTCAAGGAAATCTTGTAGACATCCCTTGCACTTGATATTCTCTAAATCCTCAAAAACTTTCCCCTCACTACTAATAGATGATGATAATTTAGGTTTCATTTCATGACATGTTGATCAATGCATCGATATTTCCTTGCAATCCATCTTAAGCTAGACTTCTTGTCATCATCATTGCCATGGAAGTCATTAATTGCATCAATCTCATCATTCCCATGGGTTGGCTCTAGAATCTATCCCTTTGATGATTAGCTTCATCCTCCCTTTGCAATAACATTATTAATTATCAAGTCTAATATATTTTCTTTGTTCCTTTGTTTCTCAGATTCCTTACTTCATGCCAGGTGGTGTTTACATCCCCAGTGTTTGTTAGCCCCTCTATTAATTAGTATAGTCTAAAGCAACTTTCACATGTTTTTGCTTAAAGACATTTTTTTTTTAATTGAAGTAGTACATAAGGATTATTGATGAGTCAATTAACCTTGTTTATATAGTTCTCAAAAATACAATGTTCAAAACAAGGACTCTCTATTGCAATTTTCTTTATCCCAATTGCAAGGAATTTCTTCTTAGATTTCCTTCATAGATAAGGATGTGCATCACTAATCTTGCAATGCCATATAGTTTGTCAATGCATCTTTCTTATTCCACTTTCGTTTTAGGACAATTGATAACAAAGAGTTCTTTAATTGTTCGTATCCGATAGCCATTGAACATATTGAACAATGTTGTTTCCTTAATTGGTGTCTAAGTTTGAAATTTCCATTAATACCAGGTTGTTGGTTATAGCAAAAATAAAATCTTGTTGAAACAGGAAGGGAAAATTGTTGCAAGATACAGGGTATGACTTGCAGCAACAAGTATTGACTGTAACCAATGGAATGAAAATAACGCATGACTGAAGATGTTGGTAACATGATTTGGGTTCGATGTCGCTTTGATGAATTCCCTAGTTACCATGTGTATCAAGTGTGGAAGCCTAGGCGAGACATTTGAACTTTCAGAGAAATTCTTAAAAGAGATGTGTTATGGAATGCAATGATATTAGGGTGTGGTCACCACAAAAGTAGTGAAAAGACATTGAACCTCGTTATTGAGATACATAAACAAGGCATTAAGCCCAACTAGTTCACTTTTGCAGGTATGTGAAAGTGTTGCATCTCTAGATCAAAGAAACTAGGTACATAACTGTCATTCCTCCAATATGGTGTCCTGCAACATTCTTTTAAGTGGACTAATCAAGCTAGGAAGAATTCTAAAGCTCACAAACATGTGCCAAAAGGGAGGCCTAATTGAACGCCTCCAGGGCCAAATCAAGCCAAACGAGGAAAACCCATTTCAGCTACAGGAATGTAGGCCTATAACAGCCTGTCAAATCTGGTGTTCAACCTAGATTTTTGATTTAATCACAATTTTTTCCTTGATCATCCATCCAACCATTCTTTTCCCTGAACCTTTCCGGGGCCATATCTTGCTCACCTGGAGCCTGATTTGCGCCAAATGAAAGGAAATAGAAAGATGGTGGATAGAGCTACAACATGGGAATATAAGAAATCATAATTGTGGTAGTTTGGTATGAGGGAAAAACCTTCCAGGTTTCAATCCTGAGGGGCCCCTTAACCAAATCAGGCCCGAATTGAAGCCATGCTTCATTAGCTCGCAAAGGATACTTATAGGCAACAAAGGGGGGGTAAATTCAGGTCTAATTTTTTTTTGAACAATGGACATTTCCTAACATTTAGCGACCAAACCCAAGGCCCCTTTCCCTCCAAATTAAGCAATGAAGAATTTTCCCCAACACATGGACCTTCATCCCGATGAATTTGGTAGCCATGGATGCCACTTTAAGCTTTGAAAAGTCCCAAGGCCATTTTTTTGAGCATTTCAGGACTAGTTCCCACACCTTACAAGCCCTAAACAACTTGTTGTTCATTACTTACAACCACCTAAAAGGACCTGGCTGTAGCTTCTAAAGGCTTTTTGACTCTCCCATTTTTGATAATTTTGCATAAGTTGTCCACTAGGCCATTTTTCGAAACCCCGGTTTACCCTGGGAATCAATTTTGGACCTTTTTCCAAGGCCTTAAGGGAGAAAACAACTTCTTGTTTGCTTTTATTAGTTAGTTGTCCTAAAAATCAACAAGCTTGTTTTTGTCAACTTGTTTATAATTTTCACCCCTAAGGCCATTTTGGCCATCCCATAAGTCAAAGGAGGACAATACCCAAGGTGGATGTGTTAGAATATGAAGGATTGTGCTCGTTTTACCATTGACAATACCCTTGTCACTCAACCATAGGCCGAAGCCACCCTCCGAGCACCTTGACCTTGACAGAGAAAAGAATCATGGTAGCAATCCAATAGCCAAGAGAGGCTAATGCACCAAGCAAGAAGTAACCAAGCTGATCAAATAGTCTCACCCAAAAACTAGCGCAACACCTTCCCCATGAATTGCGCACAAAACTGCTGGACTGCAGTGCGCAGAAACTGCTCTCTGCAATTCTGAGAAGTGTGTCAAATGAGAGACCAATGCCCTATATTTATAGTGATTCTAGCAAACTTACTGGGGCCGAATTCTCCTTCTGGGTACTAATTAATTCATATTAATCATCTATTGTTAGCTGACATCTTGTCTAGGGTTTACTTCATTTCTTTGCTTCCTTCCGAAACATTCTAATCTTGTCAAAGGTCACAATAGAGGTTCATACCTCCCGAAGCTACCTTAATATCAACACTCCCTCCTAGCTAGGGAGGTATGGTCTTGAGAACAACAGACCATTCAACTGGTAGCATCACAAACATCGTCATTATTATCCAACTGAATATTTCTCCATGACAACTGGCACAATATCAATTGATAGAACACAATTGTGTTTTATCCATGGTAGTACATAACTACACTCTAATGGTTTACTACCACACCAAGTATCATACAAGTACTTGATCAATGATGTATAGTCACAAACAGTGGAACATATCCACCACAATAGCATAATTCTACTGTCTGGAGACAAGTAGTCTCCATAACAATCATCTGGGCCAATCTTTCACTCACGTTTGTGAGATATGAAAGAATATGTTCCCTCAGAGTAGAACAATGAGATATCTGGACTATTCTTCTCAAGCAAGGAATAATAACTGTCCTGTCTTCCGAACCTGGACCATTCCCCACCCTGGGCCATTCTTCCTACACTAATCAAAGTGCACCCTGGAGAGAATGTATAAACCCTAATGAATACCTATCCCTGATTGCTGAGCCTAGACCATTCCCCACCCTGGGCCATTCCTCCTACACTAATCAAAGTGCACCTTGGAGAGAATGTATAAACCCTAAGGAATGACTGTCCGGACCATTTCCCCTGTTAACCACAAGAGGAAAAGACTGTCCTGTATCAACCTCCAAAACATACCATTCCTCATGTTAACCACAATGAGAAATCGCTGTCCGGCGAGGCGGGCCAGTCTTCTTGAGTAACCCTTAAGAAGAGAGACTACCCTAGACTACTCCCCATGTTAACCACAATGGGAAATCACTGTCTATGATACATCAACAATCTGGACCCATTTCCCATGTTAACCACAATGGGAAATCACTATCCGTCAGAAATCTCAATCCACTTTCCGAATAGGAAAGAGTCTGCCCGAGCTTGACTATTTTTCAATCTCAAAAATAAATATCTTCAATAATATTTTCAGTGCTCCCTCCCAACCTGGAGAGTCATTTCTTCCCTTTCAGCTAAGGGAGTTATTTCCACGATCCCCATCTTCTCTCAGAAATATGCAAACTTTATTCTGGATAGAGGCTTTGTCAGGATGTCTGCTATTTGCTCATTTGTGGGGATATACTCGAGCTTTACCTCTCCTTCCTGGACTTTATCTCGAATGAAATAGTATTTGATCTCAATGTGTTTCGACCTCTCATGAAACACAGGATGTTCTGATAATCTTATACAACTCTGATTATCACAATATATTATGGTCGATTCTTGAATCTGATCAAATAAATAAGAGATTAACTTCCTTAGCCATATTGCTTCTGTGCATTCTTCACATGCTGTGATATACTTTGCTTCTGCTGTGCTGAGTGCGACAAACTTCTGTTTCCTGCTGCCCCAAGATGTCATAGCGGAGCCCAAGCTGAAACACATGCCTGGAGTGCTCTTTCTGTCTTCTACACTTCCTGCCCAATCTTAGTCTGTGAATCCATGAAGTTGTATATCACTGGATGCAGTATATCTCAAGCCATAGTTTATTGTTCCACGAATATATCTTAATACATGTTTTGTAGCTATCTAATGCTCATGTCTTGGTTCCACCTGGAATTGGCTTAGTGTATTCACGACAAAACAAATGTCTGGTCGAGTATTTACCAAATACATCAATGACCCAATTAGTTGTCGATATAGAGATGGATCTATTGGATCAGAATCTGGATCCTTTACTTTTCTTATATCCGTATTCATCGAAGTGTCCATGGACTTACAATCCATCATTCCAAACTTCTGAAGGATCTTTATTGCGTACTTTCCTTGTCCAAGGAATACTTCACCACGCTTCTGCCATACTTCTAGTCCCAAGTAATAATGCATGAGACCTACATCTTTCATATCAAATTCAGAAGCTAATTCCTTTTTTCACTAGATGATGAGAGACTCTTCACCTGTTATGAATAGATCGTCAACATATAGTAGTAGAATTACAAGTGCATTGTCCATGACTTTGTAATAGAGGTTTGGATCTGCATGACTCTTGGAGAAACCAAGCCTTGTTAAATAGCTATCCATTCTGACATACCAAGCTCTTGGAGCTTGCTTGAGTCCATATAGGGCTTTCTCCAATCTGCAAACACGAGTGTCTTTGGAATGTACCTCAAATCCTTGGGGTTGTTCAATATATACTTCTTCTTCAATTGCTCCATTGAGGAAAGCTGTCTTTACATCCATCTGATGTAAGTTCCATCCCATGGAAGTGACAAGAGATATAATAGCTCTGATGGAAGTATATCTAGCCACCGGAGCAAAGGTTTCGTCATAATCTTCTCCCTCCTTCTGGGAGAACCCTCTAGCTACGAATCTTGCCTTGTATTTATCCACGTTTTTTTCTGCTACATGTTTGATCTTATATACCCATTTTGAAGTTACCACTGATTTCTCTTTAGGTCTCGATACGATTTCCCATGCTTCATTCTTCATAATGGATTGATGTTCTTCCGTCATAGCTTCTTTCCATTGTCCCTTTTGAACTGCTTCTTCAAATGTGGTAGGTTATTCATCTAGAAGTTTCGTCATATAAGCTGCATAACTTGAGAATCTTTTAGGCTTCTTACTTTTTCTAGAAGTCCCATCTAGGGCTGTGAGTCCTTTCGCTTCTTGCAAAGTAGCTTCAAGCCATGCTGGTCGTTTCTTGATCTTCGGTAAGGTATTTGAATCAATGTTATCACATGGTTGCATTGGATGATCAGGTTGTTCCTTTTCATCATTCTAGTTTTCTGTGCTTTCTTCAATAGGTTCTTTGTACTCTTCTTCTTCTATAGTTTCTTCTATGGTTTTCTTGAAAGCCATATTTTCGTTGAATGTTACGTCTTTGCTGACTTCGATCTTATGTTGTTCTGGAATATATATTCTATAAGCCTTGGATGAATCACTGTATCCCACGAATATTCCCTTCTTTCATGAGGGTTCTAGTTTATTCCTTTTGTCCTTGGGAATGTGAGAGTAAACCGAACATCCAAATATTCTTAGGTTTTCCACGTTAGGTTTCTTACCTGAGAAGGCTTCTTTTGGTGTCATGTCCTTCAAAATACGATGATGACTTCTGTTCTGCACATATATTGTTGTCATTGCTGCTTCTCCCCATAAGAACATGGATAGACCTTGATCATTTAGTAAGGATTTTACGGTTTCTTCAATAGATCTGTTCTTTCTTTTTGCTACACCATTTTGTTGAGGGTTATGAGGAACAATCAACTCCCTCCTAATCCCTGTTGATTTGCAGAATGCAATGAATTCCTTTGATGTGTATTCTCCACCATTATTGTTCTTAACGTCTTGATCTTCTTATTCATAAGGTTTTCTATCTCTTCTTTGAATTCTTGAAACTTGTTGAATACTTTGTCTTTTGTCTTTAGTAGGTATAACCAAGTACTTCTTGAATAGTCATCTATGAAGATTACGTAGTAAGAAGATCCTCCTAGAGATTTTACTGGCATCGGACCACAAACATCTGAGTGTATCAGATCTAGAATCTCCTTAGATCTATTATTGCTGCTTGGGAATGGTTTCTTGATATTTTTCCCAAGACCACATCCTTTGCATATTCCTTCATGTGTAGACTGCAACTCTGGTATTCCTTCAACCATTCCTTTTAGAAAAGGTAATGCTTGATAGTTAATGTGAGCGTACCTTTTGTGCCAAAGCTCATTGGGATTGACTTCATCATGTACGAGAGCTTCTTCATTTTGTTCTAGTAGTCTATATAGATTTCCTTCATGACTTCCAATAACCCTAGCATTCTCTATGCTGGAGTCTTTATGCCAAGATAATACTTTTCCATCTATCAAGGCTATTCTATTTCCTTTGTCTTCTAGGAAGGATATGGATACAAGATTCTTTTCTAAACTAGGTACATATAAAACATTGATTAAGTGAACATAGTTACCTGTTTTCATTTTGATGGAGGCTTGTCCAAATCCTTCCACGAGGTAAGTGGTTTTGTCTCCAAGCTCTACCTTGTACGAGGTCTTCTTCTCATTTAGATTTGAAAGTCTGGCTTGATCTCCCGTCATGTGCCTAGAAGCTCCGCTATCGATTATCCACATGTCATCTTCAATTGTTCCAGTGAGTGCTGAGTAGTGTAGAAGACTGAATGTTTTACTCATGTCTTCGGTTGATTGGTAACTGGTCATGCCTTGATCCAAAACTTCAACTTCGTCGTTTCTGTCTTCTGAGAGAGCCAAAAGGTGCACTGAGTTAGGGTGCATCTGAATATCTTCTCTTTGAGTGAGATGCTCCATCACAAGGTGCCGGATCTAAGATTTAGGGTTTTTGCAACTGCTCCTGCTAGTAACCCTAGCGACAATGTCTTGGAAGCTGCTTTTGCTAGTAACCCTAGCGACAGTTCCTCAACGAGCTCAATATCCTAGCGGCTATGTTTCCTTCCAGCGTTTAGACTGAATGAAGGAGGCGTGGGCCCATAACCTGTTAGAATATGATGGATTGTGCTTGTTTTACCATTGACAATACCCTTGTCACCCAACCATAGGCCGAAGCCACCCTCCGAGCACCTTGACCTTGGCAGAGAAACACATCTTGGTAGCAATCCAATAGCCAAGAGAGGCTAATGCACCAAGCAAGAAGTAACCAAGCTGATCAGATAGTCTTACCCAAAAACTGGTGCAGCACCTTCCCCAGGACTTGCGCACAAAACTGCTGGACTGCAGTGCGCATAAACTGCTCTCTGCAATTCTGAGAAGTGTGTCAAATGAGAGACTGGCACCCTATATTTATAGTGATTTTGGCAGACTTACTAGGGTCGACTTCTTCTTCTGGGTACTAATTAATTCATATTAATCATCTATTGTCATCCGACATCTTGTGTAGGGTTTCCTTCATTTCTTTTCTTCCTTCCGGAACATTCTAATCTTGGCAAAGGTCACAATAGAGGTTCATACCTCCCGAAGCTACCTTAATATCAACAGTGTGGTCCTAAGATAGACTTTTCGTAAGTCTTTTACCTCTCCTTTCCCTCCTTTTCATCGCCTCAGATAGTACATGACCATCTGAGGTGCGGGTAGTCTCAACTTTGTGCTGATCTATCAAAGAGGTTGTAACTGGCTTGACATTCAGATAGGTTGGATCCGTCCTAACAAATATATTTTTCTTATAACAACAGTCGAGAACCCATTAAAGACTTGTTTGAGGAAAGGGGGGCAACATGGCAACAAATAAAAACAACGGGACAAATATGTGACCAAATAATGAGAGATAAGTGACCAAACAATGAGAGATAAGTGACCAAACAAAATGAACGAAATTCACATATAAAATGACCACAAAATGAGAGATAAGTGACCAAAAAATGAGAGATACGAGACCAAAAAAATGACCAAAATTCACATATAAATGACCAAATGGAAATTTTGGTGGCTAGTTTCCAGTCTCTTATCACGCAACCAAAAGTGTGATCATATTTAGTTTGGTCATTTATAGCTTGTCTTGTGGTCATTAATTGTACCCTTGAAAAAACTTCTTGTTAAGTTGGTAATATTGTTACTTATGACCTTTAATATAAACCTTAATAGTTATAACCCTTATTAACCCTTAATACATATAAACCCTAATACATATAACTTTTAAACTTGGTCACTCTTTACTAATAACCCCTAAAGCCTATAATTATAACACATAACCCCTATGAAGTATAACATGTAACCCCTATTAACTCTAACACTTAACCTTGAAAACCTTTAACTCTTAACCCCTATAAATCCTAAAACCTACAACATTTAACACATGGCTATACACAACTATAATCTTTTCCCCATATTTCGCTCGACCCATTTAACACTATATTCATTAACTCTTATGAGTTATAACCAATATCGGCTAAAACCTATGTACCCCTAATATAAACCATATGATCCCTATTCTCTCATTGTGATAATACATATCACTTATAACCCTTGATATAATAATCAGCTCCTACAACACATAAACATGTAAATCCTAGGAAATTTACAACCTAACCACAATACCCGTTATTCCTAACACTAGACTTATATGTCCAAACTCATCTAACCACTTTATTTCTATAACACATCATTCTTAATCAATATAAGATATCATCCCTAGTATCTATCAATCTACAACTCTAACCATTAAACCTTATTACTCCCAATACCCAACTTTTATAACCATAACCATTATCCCTTGTGACTCTTTATTCTTAAACATATTTACTCTGAACACCCAGCCCTTATATCCATAATCACTAACCCATATCAACCCCTGATATAACCTTCAATCTCTTTAAATTCTATCCCTTGTGACTATGAATCCATAACCCCTAACAATCATCAACCCTAATTCTTAAAACCCATAAAACACACACATCTACCACACCCTTATAAAACATCTATGCTAAACTCTATAAGATATCACCTGTAACTCATAATAAATGAACCTATAAACCCTAAACACTATAACCATTGTAACCCTTGATGCTTATTGCCCCCAACATTAATCCATTCGAAAACATAATTGCAAACTCCTATATTAATCCGCATTAATGACACTAACCCCTTTAACACTCACCGATATAACCCCTTTCTCCTAACTCGCAACCATTATAACCACGAATGTATATAAACTCTAACCCTAAAACAATTACCTAATCCGCATATGACTTCTAAAACTAACCCCTCACCCATATCACCTAATGGTTAAAAACTATAATCCCTATAAGTCCCAACACATATACGTTCTTTAACCAATATTACCCATAACCCCTCTAACCATAGCCCACATAATCTTTAGATATTTAACCTCTACTCTGTATAATCCTTATAACACATAACACCTCACCTTTATCATTCATTTAACTCCTAACTATTATAATTTTTTACTGACAAACCCCTATAAACTCTTCATTTCTTAACCCCTAAAACACTTAACCCATATAACTCCTAACACTTATCCCTTATATCCCATCAATATTAGTATTTGTAACCAATGACCCTTAAAACCTATATCCCTAATCCATAATTATCACCTATAATCTCTTTCCCTAAGCCCTTATGACCCTTAACTATTACAAAACATAACACTACAACCCTTATCACCCCTATAACCCTTGTAACCCATTACTTCTTACTTGTTTCCTCTATAATCCTTATAATGAATAAATCCTTAACACATATAACCATTACACCCCAAACTTGTATAAACCTATCGTTAGTAACCCCTATAGAATTTATGAATCCTAACCCTTTACCCATATACTCCTGAAGTTGTAAATCCTTTTAACACCATCATGTACAACAATGTTATCCCTAATTACACCCATAAACTTGTTGAAATATTGTAACTACAAAGAGTATTCTATTTATTATTGATGTATTGTTCATTAGATCAACCCCCTTTTGTGGATTGATCATGTCGGGTATTGTAAATGACCAAATCCCCTTTTGCAGATTGGTCAAACCCTAATTGTAATAGGCTAAATGAGAAGTCGGCCTTGCCAGTGAAAAGACACCTCAATTCAACACCTTCCAGATTGTATAAATAAGAGAGGCCAACACCTCATTTGTTCATTAGAGCGCAAGTTTGGAGCTGCAGTTGGAGAAGAAGGAAGAGAAAGAGAGGCACATTCTTGGGAGAGGACTTTCTGTATTGTTTGGTTTATTCTCTTGGCATTGTATTGACTATCTATATTAAGGAAGTTTTTGCTGGGTTTTCTCCCCTATGAGGGTTTCCCAGGATAAATGATGTGTCTCTTGTGATTGTGTATTTCTCAGTGATCCTATCTATGCTATGGTTATCTAGTGAATTGAAAAGAAACCTAATAATAGCTTAAACCTTAACCTGGTATCAGAGATAAGCTGAACAGAGCATCTTTCACAAGAAGAAAAGCGTCACTGTTGTCGTACATGAAAATTAGGGATTTTTATTGAAGAAGGTTTTCAGCCTCAAAGTCATCTAGAAAAGTGCGCCCTAGCCCAAGGAACTCTTTGGCACCTTTGACGCACCTTTTCAATGGGTGGATCTCCCAGAAAGTGAAACCCTAGTTTTCACAAAGTACTAGAAGTACTAGAAAACCAGGAGTACCAGAGTACCAGAAGTACTAGAAAACCAGAAGCACTAGTCCAGAAATCCACTGATCAAGATTGAAGGGGTAAAATTTGGATTTTCAGAAATCCGACTGCACCAACTTACTCGCCTCAACTCAACGCATCTATCCCTTGGATCAGAACTTCAAAATTTGATGTTTGAAAAATTAGGGTTTCCTCATAAAACCCTAAGTTGCAATTGTAGTTGCAGTCTTAGAATCAGTTGCAGTATCAATTGCAGTTGCAGTATTAGTTGAAGTATTAGCCGTAGAACCAGTTGCAATCACCCTTAAAGTTTTTAAGAGTTGGTGATCATTACCGCTGCTACCAAATCGTGCCACTACCTACAAATGCTATCATAGGTATGTACTCACACATGTTTAAATGGTTAAGCTTTAAAGGGTATTTGCTGTTAGTTTTTCATAGCATTTAGGTTAAGTATGAAGTTCATTCCATTTTATCAAATAGCCATAACCATAAATGCTACAACAACCAAGATCACAAGAATAATCACCATGCACAGTAACACAAGATATATCCTGGGAAACCCTTCTCAAACAAGGGAGAAAAACCCAGCCAAATCCTTTGCTATACTCTTCAAGAGAAAGACCTTTCCACCACCAAGAATATCCTAGCACACAAGAGGGTGCACAAAAAGTTAGAAACCCTAGCGCCCAAGAGAGGTGCACAACTTTGACCAAGAAGTGTACTTGTTGAAATTTCCAAAACTTACAAGTGAGTGTGTGTCTACAAATGAAAGATTTCATCTTACTTATATTAGACTTATCCTATCAACTGAAGTGTCTATTGGCACAATAGGGCCGACCTCACTTAGACATATTAATTGTTTATTATTATAATAATTAATATTAATATTACTACTAATATTAATATTAATTATCTTTTATAGTTTATCTTTAGACACAATAAGAAGGGGCCGATCTGTACCCTTTACACAATAACTAGGGTTACAGGTAGGTATGATTCTTGAACAATATATAGCAAAGGATCTGATACACCCACTAGTGCTCATCCACTAGGGGCCACATCCATAGGGATGCCATAGACCCAAGTCACTGCATTACACAAATGAGCTAGGTCCTCACACGTGCACTTATGCTCAACCATAGTCACGTCTTCTCTATAGATATGCTTTCCCACTACCACCGACAGGAGGATCATCTGGAGTCTTCACATCAACTCTGCTGCTATTCAGAGGAGGCCATCACATCATGTTTGTTCTTATTCTCATGATGATGTGCCCTGCGCTTTTCGGGATTTCTCTAACTCAACAGATTGCTCTTACATCGGATAATCATATGGAGTTCTTCTCTCTCATGTCATGGAGGAGGCCATATACATTCCTAGCCCCTGTCTCAGGTTGGAACCACAAAACCCTTTATTAGGGGCTTTCTCTCAAGTTTGTAAGCTGAGAGTAAGACTTCTCGTAGCTGCTATATTCCACATCTCACAGGTTTGTAGGCTGGAGGATGTCTCCTATAGATGCAATCATTAGCACTCCCTCTCAGCTAGGGAGACATTCTCCATCAAGCCAAGTCTCATACTAATGTACTATGAGTTTTTTTTTTGGCTAAGATCATCCATACTCCCTCTTAATCTTGGAAGGAGTTCTTTACCAAGTAAATGTTTGTAGTCTTCTTAGGTGTAGGAAGGTACTGCAAGTATACCATCTTTCTTTTGTATCATATCTTTGATATGAAGGTATTTCATCTCGTTGTGTTTTGAACCATAATGAAACACTGGAATCACAGGGCTCTTAGTTGTCATCATAGGATCCATCTCATGATCAAGTAAATCTGTCGGAAGTTTGTGAAGCCTCATTGTTTTGCACATTCACTGGTATATATACTCTGTCTCTGGTGCACTCAAGGCCACCGAGTTTTGTTTCCTGCCATGTCAGGAAACCTTGGAAGACTTCAGGGTAGAACATCAACCGAATGTGCTCTTTCGGTCCACTGTACTTTCTGCTCAATCTGAATCGGCATATTTTGCAAACTCAAGTTCACACTGGAGGCATATCTCGGATCATATCCAACTGTCTTAATACATGTTTTGTGTTTCCTAGTGAGTCTGTCTCGGTTGACTCATCACATTCACTGCATGGCATGAATCAAGTCTGGTGTTAATCAGATACATCAATGATCCAATCAACTATGGATTAGTCTCGTCTGAATCATCATCAATCTTCTTCTTTAAATCCATCACGGTGGATTTGCATTCTGTCATACTTCTTTAATATTACCAATAAATATTTTCCTTGAATCAGGAAAATTTCATCGGTCCTCTGTCATACTTCTTGTCCCAAGAAGTAGTGTATCGTACTCAGATCCTTTATGAAAATCATAAGTCAATGCTTTCTTGTTTCCAACAACAAGGATTTCTGAGTAAGTCATTAGGATCAGTTTCTCCTCACCAACACTGTATAGGTTTTGGATCAACAACACTTTTTCATCAAGTATCTATCTATCTGATATAGTTTCCAACTCATGAATGGTGGTACGGATGGAAGTGAATCGGTTCACTGGGTCAAGTGTCTTATCATGGACAACTCCCTCTGTTTATGAGAAACCTTTGGCCATAGACCTCGTTTTGAATTTCTCTACACTTCCATCAACTACATACTTGATCTTATAGATCCACTTGGAAGTTACTACTGACTTCCCTTTCAGGTTCCCGAATAATATCTTATGCACCATTCTTTAATATGTACTGGTATTATTTTGTTATGACATCTTGTCATATTGGTTCTCTTGTTTCTTTTCTAAGACAAGGAGTCTCAACATCAATGAAGTGGCTCATGAGTGAAGGATAGATTGAAAAATCTCTTTTTTCTTTCTCGGAATGTGCCTTGAGAGGCTTGTATGTTTCTCTGCCTCTTGCAGAGTGAGTTTAGGTAGGCCTTTTATGCCTTACTGCAATATCTATGAACATATCAACTAGAGCAATTGGATCAACTAGAATAATGTCGTTCTCCCTCTGATTTTTTGAAGGGGGAGAAGGTATAGTCTTACTGTCAATCTCCATATGAGATTCTCTGGATCTTTGAAAGATTATTTATTATTCAAGGACAACGTTACTACTTGTCTTAATCTGTTTCTGATCAGGGATGTCGATCTGGAATGTCTTTGAAGATTCACTGTATCCTTTCTTTCTAAAGGATCTAGCTTGGATTTCTTCTCTTTGGGTACATGGAAATACATTAGGCACCCAAATAACCTGAAGTGTTCAATCCCAAGCTTCACTCTGGTGAAGGCTTCTATTCTGGTGAAGACTCTTGTTCTTGAACATATATTGTGTCATGCATGCTTCTGCCCACAAAATCATAGAAAGATTCTGATCTTGCATTATTGCATTGATTGTCTCAAGGATGGTTCTATTCTTCCTCTTTCTCAGATAGTTTTGACTCCCTCTGAGTCAATGTGACTCCCTCTAAGGGATAAGCATCTTCCTTTGTTCTTGACCTGTTTGGAACAAGAAAACAAGAGAAACCAAAACAAGAATATCTCCTAAAGGAGAATAATGAATACATCTCTAGAATCAAAACAATTTAAGGATTGTTAACATAGCTACAACGCCTACTTGTAATGTAGCAAACTTTAGAAATATAAGTTTAGAGGAATGACAATTACAACAAAATCAAACCTGGAGTCTTCTAGTGTGTTTCTTTTCTTCCAAGTCTCCTTCACTCAAGATAACAAGTGCTTTCTTCAACCCGTCTTTTGTACTAGGACAATATTCTATCTTGACAGAAGATTGGGTTAGAGAACAAACTCTATGGTCTCAACTTTAATTCATCTAATATCTTGACTTTAATTTTGACCAAGGGTTAGTATGATGGTCATAGCTTCAATATGAAATCTAGATAAAAATAATGTCATAACAAGTAGATGCATATTAGAATAATCAAACCTGGGTTGCATTATTCTTCTGAATGTGTTGGATCTTGAGATCCTTTTGGATCTATGGAAAGAGATCCCTTCTCCTGTAAATACCCTTTAAAGCTTTAACAATTGAAACATATGTGAGTACATACCTCTGATAACATTTGCAGGTAGTGACACCATATGGTAGCAACGATAATATTTACCAACTCTTAAAAAGACTTCAGGGTTGACTGCAACTGGTGCAACAACTGATACTTCAACTGATACAACAATTGCAATTGATACTGCAACTGATTCCGAAACTGCAATTGCAACTGCAACTTAGGGTTTTATGAGGAAACCCTAATTTTTCAAACTTCAAATTTTGAAAATCTGATACAGGGGATAGATGCATCGAGCTGAGGTGAGTAAGCTGATGCAGTCAGATTTCTGAAAATCCAAATTTTACCACCTCAAACTTGACCAACGAATTTCTGGATTGGTGCTTCTGGTACTTTGTAAAAACTAGGGTTTCACTTTCTGGGAGATCTACCCACTGAAAAGGTGCACTGAAGGTGCCAAAAAGTTCCTTGGGTTAGGATGCACTTTTCTAGATGGTTTTGGGGCTGTAAATCTTCTTCAATAAAAGCCCTAATTTTCATGTACGACAACAATGACGTTTTTCCTTTTTCTTGTGGAGAATGCTTGTGCAATGGGTTCTTTCAAGACCTATGCTCTGACACCATGTTAGTTTTTCATAGCATTTAGGTTAAGTATGAAGTTCAGTCCATTTTATCAAATAGCCATAACCATAAATGCTACAACAACCAAGATCACAAGAAGAATCACCATGCACAAGAACACAAGATATATCCTGGGAAACCCTTCTCAAACAAGGGAGAAAAACCCAGCCAAATCCTTTGCTATACTCTTCAAGATAAAGACCTTTCCACCACCAATAATATACTAGCACACAAGAGGGTGCACAAAAACTTAGAAACCCTAGTGCCCAAGAGAGGTGTGCAACTTTGACCAAGAAGTGTACTTGCTGAAATTTCCAAAACTTATAAGTGAGTGTGTGTCTACAAATGAAAGATTTCATCTTACTTATATTAGACTTATCCTATCAACTGAAGTGTCTATTGGCACAATAGGCCCGACCTAACTTAGACATATTAATTGTTTATTATTATAATAATTACTATTACTATTACTATTAATTATATTTTACAGTTTATCTTTAGACACAATACGAAGGGTCCGACCTGTACCCTTTACACAATAACTAGGGTTACAGGTAGGTATGACTCTTGAACAATATATAGCAAAGGATATGATACACCCACTAGTGCTCATCCACTGGGGGCCACATCCATAGGGATGACATAAACCCGAGTCACTGCATTACACAGATGAGCTAGGTCCTCACATGTGCACTTATGCTAAGCCATAGTCACGTCTGCTCTACAGATATGCTTTCCCACTGCCACCGACAAGAGGATCATCTGGAGCTTCACATCAACTCTGTTGCTATTCAGAGGAGGCCATCACATCATATTTGTTCTTATTATCATGATGATGTGCCCAACGCTTTTTGGGATTTCTCTAACTCAACAGACCGCTCTTACATCGGATAATTGTTTGGAGTTCTTCTCTCCGACGTCATGGAGGAGGCCATATACATTCCTATCCCCTGTCCCAGGATGGAACCAAAAAACCCTTTATTAGGGGCTTTCTCTCAGGTTTGTAAGATGAGAGTAAGACTTATCGTAGATGCTATATTCCACATCTCACAGGTTTGTAGGCTGGAGGATGTCTCCTATAACTGCAATCATTAAAATTTGAAGGAGAAGGGATCTCTTGCCATAGATCCAGAAGGATCTCAAGATCCAACACATTCAGAGGAATAATGCAACCCAGGTTTGATTATTCTGATATGCATCTATCTGTTATGACATCATTTTGATCTAGGTTTGATCCGAATGGATTTTGCATCCTCAAGTTATATGATCCAATGGTACAATGGTTATGGGTATACTTCACTCTTCACATGCTAAGCTCTTTACGATACTAAGCCTTTTTATATTGCTTGCCACACATGGTGCATTATGCTATGTTAATATATCATACATATGATATATGGGAACGTTGCAATGTGTTTTTAAAAAGGTTTAAACTATGCAAACGGTTCACATAGTGCGAGACTCCACATCCCTTATGGCTATCACATAATGCGTTCCATACATTGCTAAATATAGCAAGGTTCTAGTACATGTATCGGTTCTATGAGTGTGCAATATCCGTTTGTGCATGGTTTATACTGTTTTGAAGGGTGGTTTCGTGGCAATGGGAAACACGCTTTTGTGCGGGTTCATTGACTCGTTTTGGCAGAGCTTTTGGCGGAGTACCATCCAGTTTAGCTGGGAACTTCTAGGTTGTGGCATATAACCATTTAATAAAGAAAAATGGGAAGTCCATCTGTTCAGAACAGAGTTATAACATGTGGAAAACAGTTATGGGAAACATTAAAAAGAACCATTGAATGATTGGCGGGCAGTGATATCCATTATAACGATTGGCAAGCATGAGTAGGTCCGTTGGTTCGGTTGTTATTGCTATTTCTGTGTATTGCGCTGAGTCTATGCCAAGCATAACCTCCCACTTAACTGATCATTGATGAGTACTGCTATTATAACAGAGATTTGGCCACGACAAGGTTTTTTTTGCTACTTGATAGCTCGGCTGGGAAGGAAATAGGGGAATAATTTCTGTTAAGAGAATAACTACAACATCATTCCTGTTCGGCCATAACTCGGAGCCTCTTTTCTGTTCAGCATTTGATTGAAACATTATTATGCTGAGAGGCCGGTGCGCTATAAAGGAGGATTCAACCTGTGCGCAAGGGGAGGAGAAGTTTAACAACTGTAGAGACATTTTGATGAAGCACTGTTGCTTGTAGAATCACCTACGTTCTGATGTGGTTTTCTTATTGTTGAAAACCTTTGTAAACTTTCCAAAACTTGTAGTTTTTTAGTATTCTGCACAGTACTATTGTCTCATAGTTTCTCATAGTTTGCTGAAGATGTTATTGTAACCATTGTGTACCATTTTTTGAAGATTAATTGGATCGGTTCCATTGGAGAGGGACCCGAAGACGTAGCCCAGTGAAGGGGGTGAACTCCGTTAAAAAATTCAGCATTTGTACTCTCTTTTCTGTTGTGTATTTCATCCTCTGTTTCTGTGTTTTCGTTTCCTTTTATCTTCATTATGTACAGTGCTGCATTTCCAGATTACAGTCTTTATTTAGAAGCTGAAAGTATATTAACATGCTGAGCATTCATAGTATTTAAAAAAAAATGCACTTAACACTTAGATCTTACGGATCAAATTAATGGTATCATAGCTTGGTTTACTGTAGTGCAAGACTGTGAATGCTTACCAGGTCAAAATCTCAGCTCGGTGAAGGAGAATTAGTTGAAGGCGACCCTGAGACTGGTTCAAGGAAAACATTCCCAAAAATCATGTCTTCTCCACGAGGGGAAGAAGAAGGGCATGGGGAATGAGAGAAACCTGTTATCACCGATACCGAGTTTCTAGAGGCCTTTATCAGCATGAAAAATATGGTGGAAATGCTTTTCGAAGAACGTGTAGAAAAGAAGAAGGAAGATGAAACTTTGTCCAGAGATGCAGAAGGAAAGAAAGAAGAGAAGGGTAAAGGCGCAGGTTATGGTGATTCTATTGATGCTAATAAATCCTCTTCTTCTCATACTTCTCATTTGAATAATGCTAATATGCCATATTTCAAGCTAGATGTGAAATTTGAGTTACCTATCTATAATGGAGACTTAGATGCTGAAAAACTAGACAAT
>ML782316.1:108742-130287 GCA_009831015.1 Picea engelmannii | reverse complement strand
CCCAATTTTTTTTTTTTTTTTTGGGCGGTTTTTGCTATTTTTAGCGTTTTTCTAAATTAATCCAGGATTAAGGGATCAGGGTTTTGGTATCTACGAAATACCTAAAAACATTGTATATATTGTATGGTGAACGATAAATTCGATATAATGAATATAAGAAAGGTTTTCCCGGTTGAGGGTTTCCGGTATAAAATCTCTGTGCACTCTGTGTATGAGCCATTGATTAAATTCTATTTTTCTTAAGAATCTATATGCATTGCTTTACTTCATAGGTTTAAAAATTACAAGTATCCAGTCGAACCCAGACATGTTCACATTATTGCTGCAAAACATATGATGAGATACCGTAAGGGTACGTTGGATTTTGGTCCCTATTATACTAGAGATCACGACTTCAGACTGAGTGGTTACACCGATTCAGATTGAGCTAGAAGTGATTCTGATAAAAAGAGCACTTCAGGATGTTGTTTCAGTCTAGGGTCAACCATGACTTCATGGCAGATTAGGGAGCAATTCATCATTTCTCCAAGCACGACAAAATAATATTACATTGTTGCATGTTCCGCCAGTTGTCAAGCCATATGACTTCAGATGTTGTTGACATATCTATTTGATCTGGAGATGGAAGCCACCGTGACTCTATGTGATAACCGAGTTGTATAAAGATGATGGAGAACCTTGCGTTCCATGATGAGTCGAAGCACATAGAGATCCGATATCTCTTCATTCATGATATGGTGCAGAGAGGAGCCATAAAGCTCCAATATTTTAGAACAGATGAACAAGTTGCTGATGTGTTGACCAAGCCTCTATCTCATGTAAAGTTTGATCACTTTTGAGATAAGCTTGGTGTAGTCCATAAGGACCTCCCTCAAAAGGAGGAGTAGTTTTGTGATGCCAGCCTTGTGCTGATGATGTGCCAGCCTAATGCTATGATGATGTGCCAGCCTAATGCTGCGATGATGTACTAGATTAATTGCTGTGATGATGTGCCAGCTTAATTACCATGACGATGTACCAGCTTAATTGCTGTGATGATGTGCCAACTTGATTGCTGTGATGCCAACCTCATGTTGATGACATGCCAGCCTCGTGCTGTGATGATGTGCCAACCTCGTGTTGTGATGATGTGCCAACCTCGTGCTGTGATGATGTGCCAATCTCATGTTGTGATGCCAACTTCGTGCTGATGATATTGTATAGCCATCTTCGTGTTGTGATGCCAACCTCATGCTGAAGACTCTCAGCCTAGTGCTGATGTTGACGATGCTCCAACCTTCGTGCTGTGATGTTGTTGTTGTTAATGATGCTCCAACCTTTATGCTGTGATATTGTTGTTTTTGATGTTGTATCAGCCTTGTGTTGTTATTGATGATGATGATGTATTAGTGTTATACTAATCCATGTTGATGCAGTTGATGATGATGATGCCACTTCAGCTTCTTGCTGAAGTTGATGATGATGATGCCACTTCAGCTTCTTGCTGAAGTTGATGATGATGATGGTGCCACTTCAATTTCTTGCTGAAGTTGATGATGATGATGATGCCACTTCAACTTCTTGCTAAAGATGATGATGATGATGCCACTTCAGCTCCTTGCTGAAGATGATTATGATGATGATGATGTTATTTCATCTTTCATGCCGAAGATGTTGATGTTACTTTAGCCTCACATTGAAGATGATGATGATGTTACCTTAGCCTCATGCTGATGAGGATGATGATTCCATTCCAGCTCCCTGCTGTGAATGATGATATTGATGATGAGAAAAAATTCCGATGATTTATATATATGCCAATCAGTGTTCCAAGATGTTGTTGATGATGCTGCCCTCTCTCTCACCTGATGCTGTTGTAGAATACCCTTCTTGTTAAGGGGGAGTGTTGAAATATTGTAACTGCAAAGAGTATTCTATTTATTGTTGATGTATTATTCATTAGATCAATCCCCTTTTGTGGATTGATCCTGTCAGGTATTGTAAATGACCAAATCCCCTTTTACGGATTGGTCAAACCCTAATTGTAATAGGCTAAATGAGAAGTCGGCTCTGCCAGTGAAAAGACGCCTTAGTTCAACACCTGCCAGAATGTATAAATAAGAGAGGCCAACGCCTCATTTGTTCACTTACTCACTTGTTCATCAGAGCACAAGTTTGGAGCTGCAGTTGGAGAAGAAGGAAGAGAGAGAGAGGTGCATTCTTGGGAGAGGAATTTATGTATTGTTTGGTTTATTCTCTTGGCATTGTATTGGCTATCTATATTAAGGAAGTTTTTTCTGGGTTTTATCCCCCATGAGGGTTTCCCAGGATAAACGACGTGTCTCTTGTGATTGTGTATTTCTCAGTGATCCTATCTATGCTATGGTTATCTAGTGAATTGAAAAGAAACCTAATAATATATTAAAACTTAACATAGTATTAGAGCTAAGCTGAAGAGAGCATCTTTCACAAGAAGAAGAAAAACGTCACTATTGACGTACATGAAAATTATGGATTTTTATTGAAGAAGGTTTTCAGCCTCAAAGTCATCTAGAAAAGTGCGCCCTAGCCCAAGGAACTCTTTGGCACCTTTAGCGCACTTTTTAAATGGGTGGATCTCCCGGAAAGTGAAACCCTAGTTTTCACAAAGTACAAGAAGTACTAGAAAACCAGAAGTACTAGAGTACCAAAAGTACCAGAAAACCAAAAGTACCAGAAAACCAGAAGCACCAGTTGATGCAGACCCCCCTTCTCTCCTAAGGGTTGTGTGACCTCCCGGTCTAGGATCGACCAAGAAACTGAGTCTCATTGACTCTTCGGGCCTTCGCTAGACCCAAACCCCCTTACACAGGTCCTTTCTCCAAAGGCGTAGGTTGTATGAGACCTGCGGGTTTTCTTTTGAGCGCTATTCAACATCCGTGCTACCCAGGCACTAGCTCTCCCTTGGCTAAGCCCCTTCCCTCTTGAGACCACATTTATGACCACTCGCTTAACTCAAAAGGCGTTTCACGATTTCACGTGTCGGCCTTTGCGTGCGAGTCACCTCGACTCTCCCGACCCTCGAAATCCCGACAGGGACCTAGTGTGTGCTAGCCCCTCTCTCTTCGTGACTGCTGGCTGTGACCACGCACTTAACTGAAAGGCGCGTTGCGATTTCTCTTTTCGTGACTCTGGGAGTGCTCCTACCTCCGTTCTCCCGATATCCGAAATTGCGATAGGTCTAGATCGACAGTCCAGATCTCTCCTTTGGTCAACGACTTAGATCAAGTCATGATTTTGCGTTTTGCGAGTTCTCACGACTCAAACTTTGACTCCTTTGAGTCACGAGTCAGTGGAATGCTGATCTCTCGCCACGTGTCCTCCTTGACGATCGACTGTCTCGATGATTTCAGAATTTTGTGACCTTGTTCCTCCGATGTGCCGTCAAAGATTTAATGTTAGTGCACCTTACCTTGATCGGGAGACTACAATTCTCTTATGCTCGGGCCAAATGGTTGAGATCCTTCCTCCTCTGCGCTTGCTCCTCGTTGTCTATATGCTCATTGGACAATCAAGATATTACCCCCTGATCTTACGCTTTCTTCAGACTTAGAATATTTTCAAAGGATTCAAAGGCTTCAACCTTTGTCCTTCTTGCGAGTCCGTTTCTCGGGTCTTGTTAACACTTGTGAAAAGTGTTATTCCTCCTGAGCTTGGTCTCGTGGAGACTTCCACTTCCCACACACTCCTTGCATTTTAGGGATTTCAATAACTCAGATCCTAAGGATTTCTCGGAGAGAAATTCCTCTCACCCTCCTGGCCTTCTCCTTTTCATTTCTTTGACTTCTTGCAAAGTCCCTTCGACACTTAGTTGAATCTCGGATATGTGTACTCTTTGCACCAGATCTTTACGCAAGGTTTTGGGTTCTTGTGGATGACTATGCACGCCTTGCACCAGTCTCTTTGCATTCCTTGCAAAGGGAAAGTTTCGTGTTATCTCTTCTGAGCTTCGGAATCGAAACTGATTCTGTCACGCACGGCTTGTGTTCTGTGTGCACACCTTGCACCACCTCAACATAAGAGAAACAATTGAAACTTATCCTAACATTCACAGTTCCATCTACTCATAAAGAGATTTATTCTTTCACTCATGAAAACACAATAACAAATAATTGCAAACAATGTTCGCACCATGCATTGGGTTAATTTTACCCTCTTATATTCAAAAGTGAAAATGACTACAACTGTAATAGAAAAAAAAAACCTGAAAACTCATAAACCTCCTACTAACTTGCATCTACCTACAACCAACCTCATTTGGGCTTACAAAACCTCTATTTATCTCAGAGGTTCTTAGGGTTTCCCCTGGCTACCTATCTACTCTAAAACTTAACCTAATGACTATCTAGACCAGTCGCATTCCAGAGCCGTAGTGAAAAATCCCACTTCGCTCGCGATCGTTCAAGCGTGCCTCATAAGATTAATTCCGGCGCTAAGTTAAGGTGGATTTCAAAATATCTGCTATAACTGCCAGAGTTGAGCTTCCGTGCAGATTCCTTGACGTTGATAGGTCTTGCTCCCCGCGATTGCCAACGATGCTCCTGCATCATACTCCCCTTGAAAAAAATTCATGGACTCCTGTCCATGAGCTCCTACACTGACTTTCCATGCTTTTGGATAACAAATTCATTTTCCCAACTGCCATCTTCTATTGGGTGTCCTTTCCATTTGACCAGATATTCAAAATAGGCCTTCCTCCTGGTCTTCTTGCCAATCCTCTGATTAACAATCTTCTCCATTTGTGGGTTTTTTGCTATGGGCATTTTTTTTTTCCACTGAATCTTCTCTTGATCTTCTGATCCCTCTGTGTCATCTTTCCTGTAAGGATACAGGTCTGAGACATTGAATATGGGCGATATGGCCACATCATCTGGCAGCTCAATCTCATAGGAGTTTGCATCAAACTTTCTCAAGATCTTACATGTTTCTATCTTCTTCATCTTTAGCTTTTTATATGTTCCCCTAGGGAACCTCTCTTTCCTGACATGTGCCAGAACCTGATCTCCTACTTCAAATTGAAGTTCTCTGCGGGGTTTATTATCTCTGCGCTTGTACTCTTGGTTAGAACTCTGCAACTGTCCTCTAATCTAGTTATGGAGCCTCTTCATTTCTGCAGCAAAATCTTCTGCTACAACACTCCTGATCTCACTCTATTCCAAGTCTCTCAACTAAGATACTCCCCTGGGTTGCATTCCATACAATATTTGGAATGGGCTATTTCCAGTGCTCCTGTTTGGTGAGTCATTGTATGCAAATTCTGCTTGCAGCGAAATTTGATCCCATTGATTATGGTGCTTAGTGACCAAACTCCTCAATAAGTTTCCCAAACTTCCATTTATCACCTCAGTTTGTCCATCTGTCTGAGGGTGATAAGATGAGCTGAAGGACAAATTTGTCCCCAACTTCTTCCACAGTGTTCTCCAAAAATGACCAACAAATTTCGTGTCTCTGTCTGAGACAATGCTTCTGGGTAGGCCGTGAAGTCTTACAACTTCCTTGAAAAACAGATTCACAACATGTGTTGCATCACTGGTCTTCTAGCATGGGATAAAATGTGCCATCTTTGAAAATCTATCCACCACCACAAATATGGAATCAAATCTTCTTTGCGTTCTTGGCAATCCCAACATAAAATCCATGCTTATTGCATCCCAAGGCCTCTTCGGTATTGGCAATGGTTGATACAATCCAATGTTCTGTCTCTTCCCTTTTGCATGTTGGAAGATTCTACATATGTTCACAAACTTTATCACTTCTGTTCTCATACCTGGCTAATAGTATGAACCAATCAACTGTGCAAACATTTTATCATGGCCGAAATGTCCAGCCAATCCTCCACTATGCTTTTCTTTCAAAAGGTTATCCCTCATTGAGCATTTTGGTATGCACAACTAATTTCCCTTCAACAACAATCCCTCTTGAATCATGTACTCTGTCCACTGGCTTCTGTCTCTCAGCACAGGGTCTGCATGTGCTTCGTATGCTTCCTTGAAATCTTTATCATCACAATACATGTCCTTAAGGTGTTCAAACCCCAAGGTCTTCACCTGAAATTCCTACATAATCAAACATCTCCTGCTTAATGCATCAACACATTTTTTAGCATTCCCAACAATATGTTTTATGACAAAAGTAAAATTCTGCATAAACTCAACCCATTTTGCATGCCTCTGATTCAATTTTTCCTGCATGGTTATGAATTGTAAAGCTTGGTTATCACTATACAAGACAAATTCTTGTGGGACAAGATAATGTCTCCATTTCTTCAAGGCTTGAATTATGACATAAAACTCTTTGTCATATGTGGAGTATTTTCTCTTGGTCTCATTCAACTTTTCACTGAAATAGGCAACAAGTCTATTATCCTGGCTCAAAATTGCTCCAATTGCAACTCCACTTGCATCACATCTCAATTGGAATGTCTTTTCAAAATTCGGTAAGAGCAGAATTGGTTGTTCTGTTATTTTCTCCTTTAGTATATTGAAGCTCCTCTCAGCTTCCTCTGTCCATTTAAAATACTTGTGCTTCTTCTTCACTGTATCCATCATTGGTGCACAAATTTCACTGAAGTCTCTGATGAAATTCCTATAGAATCTTGCTAATCCATGGAAGTTCCTTACCTCAAACATACTTCTTGGTGACGACCATTCTTTGATTGCTTTCACCTTCTCTGGATCCATCTTCAGTTCATTTGAAGAGATCACAAAACCCAAGTAAATGAGTTCTGTCTTCATAAAAGTTGACTTCTTCAAATTTATCAACAACTTATCCTACTGTAGCCTCCTCATCACTAATGTCAGGTGTCTCAAATGCTCTTCTTTAGTCCGAGTAAAGATCAATATATCATCCATATACACAACCACAAACTTTCCAATGAAATGTTTCAGTATTTCATTCATCAGCCTCATAAAAGTACACGAAGCATTTATTAAGCCAAATGACATGATAAGCCACTCATACAAACCTTCATTTGTCTTAACCGTTGTTTTCCACTCATCACCTTCTCTCATCCTGATCTAGTGATATCCACTTTTCAAATCTATTTTGGAAAAGAAATTTGCTCCAAATAAGCAATCCATTAAATCATCCATTCTTGGTAAAGGAATTCTATACCTGATGGTGATATTGTTAATGACTCTTGAGTCTGTGCACATTCTCCATCCTCCATCTCTCTTTGGACTCAATACAGTTGGTACTGCACATGGACTCAAGCTCTCTCTGACCAAACCCTTGTCTAACAATTCCTGGACTTGGTTATTCACTTCCTCATTCTCTCGAGGTGTCAATCTGTATGTTTCTTTGTTTGGCATACTTTCTCCTGGTATCAAGTCAATATGGTGGTTGATACTTCTGATGGGTGGCAATGAGTTAGGCAACTCATCCACCACTGTATCAGCGAAACTTTCCTGCAATTCTCGAACTTCTTCAGGAAAATCATCCATTGAAGTACTTGTAAGGATAACTCTCGGTTTCCTCACCACAACGAACTACATCTACTGTTCTTTCTTGACTTCTTTCAGGAGTTCCTTCCCACTCATGAGAAGTATGCTTGTGTTGGCTTCCTCTTTCACTTTCTTCGCCTCTATTGGCAACAACATGTGTGTTCTACCATTCTTCTCCAGGGTGTATGTATTTTTCCTCCCATCATGAATGACATTCCTGTCAAACTGCCATGGTCTTCCCAACAAAATATGGCATACATCCATGGGAATTAAATCACATATAATTTTATCTCTATATCCTCCTATATTAAATTAAACCAAGCATTATTTAGTAACCATTACCTGGTGTCCCTTTTGCAACCATGAAACTTTGTAAGGCTTCGGGTGTGCAGTTGTCTCCATCTCCAATTTCTCCACCATCTCCGTGGATACTAAGTTATTAGTGCTCCCACTGTCAATTATCACCTTGCATACTCTGTCTTTAGTCTTGCAAGTTGTTCTGAAGAGACTATTCCTCTGCACTGGATTTTCAACTTCTACCTCTGGTTTTAAGGGAACTTTCCTCAACATTAGGGATCTTCCATCCTCTGCTCCTTCTGCTTCAACATTCCCTCTCTGTGATTCTGAAATGTGAGCTTCACCTCCTCCTTCTCTCTTTTTCTCGGTACAGTCCCAAGACATGTGCCCTGCCTTTCCACAGGTATAGCATCTTACTTCTCCTCCTCCTCTTCTTCGTCTTCCTCTAGAAGAACTTCTTCCACCACCCTATCTTTCTCTGGAACTTCCTCCTCTTTTCGAGTGACTCTGTGGTTTCTCAGCCTTGTCCTTAGGCTTATGTGCTCTGTCATGGGTAACTCCCTTGCTTTTGTTTGGCACTGGGTTTTTACCTCTCCCTCATTGGCTTTGTTTTATGGCCAACTTCTCTTCTGCTTTCAGCATAAACTAATAAGCATCCTGCACTGTCCTTACTAACATCATGTTGAGCTCATCCCAGATTTCATATCTGAGGCCATTTATATATCTGGAAACTTTTTCTTCATCTCTCTCCCTTTGTCCAATTCTGATGTTCAGCTTATAGAAATCCTCTGTGTACTCCTTAACTGTCATCCCTTTCTGTCTCAGGTTCTGCATTTTCCTGAATAGATTGAACTGATAATCCTTGGGCATGGAATTAGCCTTCATCTTGGCTACCATTCTGTCCCAAATCTTTACCTTATGTTTTCCCTTGTTTCTCCTCCCAGCCTGCAGTTCATCCCACCACAACGCTGCATGTCCTTTTGGCCTGGTGACATCCTGTTTCACCCTTTTCTCTTCATCGACCTCTTCATAGTCGAAATGTTTGTCCATGGATCTTATCCAATCCAGCAGCTCCTCAGCATCTGAATTTCCTTCATACATTGGGACCTCTATCTTGGATCTGCCTCTCAATCTGGCAACTGCTCTTAGCAAGCGTTCTTCGAAAATATCCTCTTCTGCAGCTTCTTTGACGAAATTCTTGCCCACAACTTCCTCGCCCTCTACATCGCTGATGTCTCCAATATCAGGTGCTCTTCTCTGCGCTACCTCTATTGCCTCCAATCTTGCACGAAGTTCTCGCATCTCCCTTTATGCAACTCGATTGGATAAAGGTGGTTCTGCTCATCTCCTTGATGACATTGTGTTGACTGTCTGTCACATAGAGAGTACAACTCTGAGTTCTTTTGTCTCTTCTCCTTTGCATGCTGTCTGAAAGAAAAACTTCATCTCTGATACCACTTGATGCAGGCCCCCCTTCTCTTCTAAGGGCTGTGCGACCTTTCGGTCTAGGATAGATCAAGAAACTGAGTCTGATTGACTCTTCAGGCCTCCGCTAGACCCAAACCCACTTACACAGGTCCTTTCTCCAAAAGCGCAGGTTGTATGAGACTCGTGGGTTTTCTTCTGAGTGATGTTCAACTTCCGCGTTACCCAGGTGCTAGCTCTCCTCTGACTAAGCCCCTTCCCTCTTGAGACCATGGTTATGACCACTCGCCTAACTCAAAATGCATTTCACGATTTTGCGTGTCGACATTTACGTGCGAGTCACCTCGACTCTCTCGACCCCCGAAATCCCGACAGGGACCTATTGCATGCTAGCCCCTCTCTCTCCATGACCGCTGGCTGTGACCACGCGCTTGAATGAAAGGCGCGTCACGATTTCTCTTTTTGTGAATCTGGGAGTGCTGCTACCTCCAGTCTCCCAATATCCGAAATCGCGATGGGTCTAGATCGATGGTCCAGATCTCTCCTTTGATCAACGACTCAGATCAAGTCGCGATTTCGCGTTTCGCGAGTTCTCACGACTCAACCTTTGACTCCTTCGAGTCATGAGTCAGTGGAACACTAATCTCTCACCACATGTCCTCCTTGATGATGGACGGTCCTGATGATTTCTAAATTTTGTGACCTTGTTATTCTAGTGTGCCTTCAAAGCTTTAATGTTAGTGCACCTTACCTTGATCCAATGACTACAATTCTCTTACACTTGGGCCAAATGAATGAGATCCTTCCTCCTCTGTGCTTTCTCCTTGTTGTCTGGATGCTAGTTGGATGGTCCAGATCTTTCCCCCTGAGCTTACACTTTCTTCAGACTTAGAATATTTTTAAAGGATTGAAAGGCTTCAACCTTTGTCCTTCATGCGAGTTCATTTCTTGGGTCTCGTTAACACTTGTGAAAAGTGTTATTCCTCTCGATCTTGGTCTCGTGGAGACTTCGACTTCCCGCACACTCCTTTCATTTTAGGGATTTCGATAACTCAGATTCTAAGGATTTCTCGGAGAGAAATTCCTCTTGCCCTCCTAGCGTTCTCCTTTTTAGTTCTTCGACTTCTTGCAAAGTCCCTTCGACACTAGTCGAATCTCGGATCTGTGCACTCCTTGCACCAGATATTTACACAAGTTTTTGGGTTCTTGCGGATGACTGTGCATGCCTTGCACCAGTCTCTTTGCGTTCCTTGCAAAGGGAAAGTTTTGTGTTATCTCTTTTGAGCTTCGGAACCAAAACTGATTCTGCCACGCACGCCTTGCGTTTTGTGTGCACACCTTACACCACCTCAATAGAAGAGAAACAATTGAAACTTATCCTAACATTCACAGTTCCATCTACTCATAAAGAGATTCAGTCATTCACTCATGAAAACATAATAACAAAGAATTGCAAACAATGTTCACACCATGCATTGGGTCAATTTTCCGCTATTATATTCAAAAGTGAAAATGGCTACAACTGTAATAATAAAAAAAAAACTGAAAACTTAGAAACCTCCTACTAACTCGCATCTACCTACAACCAACCTCATTTGGGTTTACAAAACATCTATTTATCTTAGAGGTTCTTAGGGTTTCCCCTGGCTACCTGTCTACTCTAAAACTTAACCTAACAACTATCTAGACCAGTGGCATTCAAGCGTGCCTCAAAAGATTAATTATGACGTTGAGTTAAGGCAGATTTCAAAATATTTGCTGCAGCTGCCAGCGTTGAGCTCCCATACAGATTCCTTGATGTTGATAGGTCTTTCTCCACGTGATTTCCAGCAATGCTCCTGCATCATACTCCCCTTGACAAAAATTCATGGTCTCATGTCCATGAGCTCCTGCATTGACTTTCCATGTTTTTGGATAACAACTTCATTTTTCCAGCTGGCACCTGCTATTGGGTGTCCTTTCCATTTGACCAGATATTCAAAATAGGTCTTCCTCTTGGTCTTCTTGCCAATCCTCTGATTAACTATCTTCTCCATCTGTGGTTTTTCTGCTATGGGCATTTTTTTTTGCCACTAAATCTTCTCTTGATCTTCTAATCCCTTTGTGTCATCTTTCTTGTAAGGATACAGGTCCGAGACATTGAATATGGGTGATATGCCCACATCATCTGGCAACTCAATCTCATAAGAGTTTGCATCAAACTTCCTCAAGATCTTACATGGTCCTATCTTCTTCATCTTTAGCTGGTTATATGTTCCCATAGGGAACCTCTCTTTCCTGAGATGTGCCAGAACCTGATCTCAAGATTCAAATTGAAGTTCTTTGCAGTGTTGATTAGCTCCGCACTTTTACTCTTGGTTAGAACTCTGTAGCTATCCTCTGATCTAGCTACGGAGCCTCTGCATTTCTGCAGCAAAATCTTCTGCTCCAACGCTCCTGATCTCACTCTATTCCAGGTCTCTCAACTCAGATACTCCCTTGGGTTGCATTGCATACAATATTTGGAATGGACTCTTTCCAGTGCTCCTTCTTGGTGAGTCATTGTATGCAAATTCTGCTTGCGGAAGAATTTGATCCCACTGATTATGGTGCTTAGTGACCAGAATCCTCAATAAATTTCTCAAATTTCTGTTTACCACCTCAATCTATCCATCTGTCTGAGGGTGATAAGTTGAGCTAAAGGACAAATGTATCCCCAACTTCTTCCATAGTGTTCTCCAAAAATGAACAACAAATTTTGTGTCTCTATCCGAGACAATGCTTCTGAGTAGGCCGTGAAGTCTTACAACTTCCTTGAAAAACAGATTCACAACATGTGTTGCATCACTGGTCTTCTGGCATGGGATAAAATGTGCCATCTTTGAAAATCTATCCACCAACACAAATATTGAATCAAATCTTCTTTGTGTTCTTGGCAGTCCCAAAACAAAATCCATGCTTATTGCATCCCAAGGCCTCTTTGGTATTGGCAATGGTTGGTACAATCCAATGTTCTGTCTCTTCCCTTTTGCATGTTGGCAGATTCTACATCTGTTCACAAAATTTATCACTTCTTTTCTCATACCTGGCCAATAGTATGAATTGCTCAACTATGCAAACATTTTATCATGGGCGAAATGTCCAGCCAATCCTCCACTATGATTTTCTTTCAAAAGGCTATCCTTCATTGATCATTTTGGTATGCACAATTGATTTCCCTTGAACAACAATCCCTCTTGAATCATGTACTTTGTCCACTAGCTTCTGTCTCTCACCACAGGGTCCGCACATGCTTCGTATGCTTCCTAGAAATCTGTATCATCACAATACATGTCCTTAAGGTGTTCAAACCCCAAGGTCTTCACTTGAAATTCCTCCAGAATCAAACATCTCCTGCTTAATGCATCAACAACTTTGTTAGCATTCCCAACGATATGTTTTATGACAAAAGTAAAATTTTGCATAGACTCAACCCATTTTGCATGCCTCTAATTCAATTTTTCCTGCCTGGTTATGAATTGTAAAGCATGGTTATCGCTATACAAGACAAATTCTTGTGGGACAAGATAATGTCTCCATTTCTTCAAGGCTTGAATTATGGCATAAAACTCCTTGTCATATGTGGATTATTTTCTTTTGGTCTCATTCAAATTCTCACTGAAATAGGCAACAGGTCTATTATCCTAGCTCAAAATTGCTCCAATTGCAACTCCACTTGCATCACATCTCACCTGGAATGTCTTTTCAAAATTCGACAAGACCAGAATTGGTCGTTCTGTTATTTTCTCCTTCAGTATATTGAATCTCCTCTCGACCTCCTCTGTCCATTTAAAAGACTTGTGCTTCTTCTTCACTGTATTCATCATTGGTGCACAAATTCCACTGAAGTCTCTGATGAACTTCCTATAGAATCTTGCTAATCCATGGAAGCTCCTTACCTCAAACATACTTCTTGGTGACGACCATTCTTTGATTGCTTTCACCTTTTCTGGATCCATCTTCAGTTCATTTGAAGAGATCACAAAACCCAAGTAAATGAGTTCTGTCTTGATAAAAGAGGACTTCTTCAGATTTATCAACAACTTCTCTTGCTGTAGCCTCCTCATCACTAATGTAAAGTGCCTCAAATTCTCTTCTTTAGTCCTGCTAAAGATCAATATATCATCCAGATACACAACCACAAACTTTCCAATGAAATCTTTTAGTATTTCATTCATTAGCCACATAAAAGTACTCGTGGCATTTTTTAAGCCAAATGGCATGACAAGCCACTCATACAAACCTTTGTTTGTCTTAAAGGCTGTTTTCCAGTCATCACCCTCTCTCATCCTGATCTGGTGATATCCACTTTTCAAATCTATTTTGGAAAAGAAATTTGCTCCACTTAAGCAGTCCATTAAATCATCCATTCTTGGTAAATGAATTGTATACCTGATGGTGATCTTGTTAATGGCTCTTGACTCTGTGCACATTCTCCATCCTCAATCTCTATTTGGACTCAATACCGTTGGTACTGCACATGGACTCAAGCTCTCTCTGACAAAACCCTTGTCTAACAATTCTCGGACTTGGTTCTTCACTTCCTCATTCTATCAAGCTGCCAATCTATATGCTGTTTTGTTTGGCAGACTTGCTCCTGGTATCAAGTCAATATTGTGGATGATACTTCTGATGGGTGGAAATGAGTTAGGCATCTCATCCACCACTATGTCAACGAAACTTTCCAGCAATTCTTGAACTTCTTCAGGAAAATCATCCATCGAAGTACTTGTAAGGATAACTCTGGGTTTCCTCACCACAACGAACTGCATCTCCTGTTCTTTCTTGACTTATTTTAGGAGTTCCTTCCCACTCATGAGAAGTATGCTTGTGCTGGCTTCCTCTTTCACTTTCTTCTCCTCTGTTGGCAACAACATGTGTGTTCTAGCATTCTTCTCCAAGGTGTATGTATTTTTTCTCCCATCATGTATGACATTCCTGTCAAACTGTCATGGTCTTCCCAACAAAATATGGCATACATCCATGGGAATTACATCACATAGAATTTTATCTCTATATCCTCCTATCTTAAATTCAACCAAGCATTGTTTAGTAACCATTACCTGGTGTCCCTTCTGCAACCATGAGACTTTGTAAGAATTTGGGTGTACAGTTGTCTCCAGCTCCAATTTCTCCACCATCTCTATGGATACTAAGTTAGTAGTGCTCCCACTGTCAATTATCACCTTTCATACTATGTCTTTAGTCTTGCAAGATGTTCTGAAGAGACTGTTCCTCTACATTGGCTTTTCAACTTTTGCCTCTGGTTTTAAGAGAACCTTCCTCAACATAAGGGATCTTCCATCCTCTGCTCCTTTTGCGTCAACATTCCCTCTCTGTTCTTCTGAAATGTGAGCTTCACCTCCTCCTTTATTTTTCTTGGGATAGTCCCAAGACATGTGCCCTATCTTTCCACAGGCATAGCATCTTACTTCTCCCCCTCCTCTTCTTCCTCTTCCTCTAGAAGAACTTCTTCCACCACCCTGTCTTTCTCGGGAACTTTCTCATCTTTCAGAGTGACTGTGTGGTTTTTCAGCCTCGTCCTTATTCTTATGTGATCTGTCATGGGTAACTCCCTTACTTTTGTTTGGGGCTGGGTTTTTACCTCTCCCTCACTGGCTTTGTTTTCTAGCCAACTTCTTTTCTGCTTTCAGCGAAAAATGATAAGCATCCTCCACTGTCCTTATTGACATCATGTTGAGCTCATCCTGGATTTCATATCGCAGGCCATTTATATATCTGGAAAATTTTTCTTCATCTCTCTCCCATTGTCCAGTTCTGATGTTCAACTTATAGAAATCCTCTGTGTACTCCTTAACTGTCATCCCTTTCTGTCTCAGGTTCTGCATCTTCCTGAACGGATTGATCTGATAATCCTTGGGCATGAACTTAGCCTTCAGCTTTGCTACCATTTTGTCCCAACTCTTTATCTTCTGTTTTCCCTTGTTTCTCCTCTTAGCCCGTAGTTCATCCCACCATAGCGCTGCATTTCCTTTTAGCCCAGTGACAACCTGTTTCACCCTTTTCTCTTCATCAACCTTTTCATAGTTCGAGACAATGCTTCTGGGTAGGCCGTGAAGTCTTACAACTTCCTTGAAAAAAAGATTCGCAACATGTGTTGCATCACTGGTCTTCTGGCATGGGATAAAATGTGTCATCTTTGAAAATCTGTCCACCACCACAAATATTGAATCAAATATTCTTTGGGTTCTTGGCAGTCCCAACACAAAATCCATGCTTATTGCATCCCAAGGCCTCTTTGGTATTGACAATGGTTGATACAATCTAGTGTTTTGTCTCTTCCCTTTTGCATGTTGGCAGATTCTACATCTTTTCACAAACTTTATCACTTCTATTCTCATACCTTGTCAATAGTATGAATTGCTCAGTTGTGGAAACGTTTTATCATGGCTGAAATGTCCAACCAATCCTTAATATGATTTTCTTTCAAAAGGTTATCCCTCATTGAGCATTTTGGTATGCACAACTGATTTCCCTTGAATAACAATCCCTCTTGAATCATGTACTCTGTCCAATGGCTTCTGTCTCTTAGCACATGGTCCGCACATGCTTCGTATGCTTCCTTGAAATATGTATCATCACAATACATGTCCTTAAAGTGTTCAAACCCCAAGGTCTTCACCTGAAATTCCTTCAGAATAAAAAATCTCCTGCTTAATGCATCAACAACTTTGTTAGCATTCCCAACGATATGTTTTATGACAAAAGTAAAATTCTACATAAACGCAACCCATTTTGCATGCCTCTGATTCAATTTTTCCTGCCTGGTTATGAATTGTAAAGCCTGGTTATTGGTATACAAGACAAATTCTTGTGGGACAAGATAATGTCTCCATTTCTTCAAGGCTTGAATTATGGCATAAAACTCCTTGTCATATGTGGAGTATTTTCTCTTGGTCTCAGTCAACTTCTCACTGAAATAGGCAATAGGTCTATTATCCTAGCTCAAAACGGCTCCATTTGCAACTCCACTTGCATCCCATCTCACCTAGAATGCCTTTTCAAAATTCACTAAGACCAGAATTGGTCATTCTGTTATTTTCTCCTTCAGTATATTGAAGCTCTTCTTGGCCTCCTTTGTCCATTTAAAAAACTTGTGCTTATTCTTCACTATATCCATCATTGGTGCACAAATTCCACTTAAGTCTCTGATGAACTTCCTATAGAAGCTTGCAAATCCATGGAAGCTCCTTACCTCAAACATACTTCTTGGTGACAACCGTTCTTTGATTTCTTTCACCTTCTTTAGATCCATCTTCAGTTCATTTGAAGAGATCACAAAACCCAAGTAAATGAGTTCTGCCTTCATAAAAGATGACTTCTTCAGATTTATCAACAACTTCTCCTACTGTAGCCTCCTCATCACTAATGTCAGGTGCCTTAAATTCTCTTCTTTAGTCCTGCTAAAGATCAGTATATTATCCAGATAGACAACCACAAACTTGCCAATTAAATATTTCAGTATTTCATTCATCAGCCTCATAAAAGTACTTGGGGCATTTGTTAAGTCAAATGGCATGACAAGCCACTCATACAAACCTTCTTTTGTCTTAAAGGTTGTTTTCCACTCATCACCTTCTCTCATCCTGATTTGGTGATATCCACTTTTCAAATCCATTTTGGAAAATAAATTTGCTCCACTTAAGCAGTCCATTAAATCATTCATTCTTGGTAAAGGAATTCTATACCTGATGGTGATCTTGTTAATGGATCTTGAGTCTGTGCACATTCTCCATCTTGCATCTCTCTTTGGACTCAATACAGTTGGTACTTCACATGGACTCAAGCTCTCTCTCTTTTTTTTTTTGACAAAAACGGTTAGGAGATTTTTATATTAAAAACAATGGGCATGCCTGATGCGAACGCGCCACCCAGGCCACGTCCACTCCCACAGGACCTTCACTTCCCTAGGCCCGAAGAACTGAAATTCTCTTCAACTCCCTTATCGGGAGCCTTAATACCCACATAATGCTCTCTATGATTCCCATTGTCCTATCGGGAAATCCCCTCGTTGAAAAATCGGCCTTTTCACTATCGTGATCTACTGCTCTCACGGATCCCCGATTCCCGATCCCCGATAGCACTCACTACACCCTTTAGCCCCTCCAGCTAACTCTTTTCTCATGTGACCTGCTGGTCTACAAGACCACGGTCCTTTCCCCTATCGGAGTTTCAGAATTCGCAAATTTGAAATGCGTAGAACTCCCACCCTCGAGTTCTCCGATTCTCCGATTTCCGATGCCACCTAGCGTTGAACCACTACAAGGCTCGACCTTTCAACACCTGTCCTCCACTGAAGTAATAATACTATGGGACCATCACGTTTCGGGATTTCACGACTTCTCCTGTCGTGAGTTTCTCGTCACCGAGAATCCTGAAATGTCGAACCCCGATGCACGTGTGAACGCTTTCCTCCATGTCACCGCTTCCTCGTCACTCTATCAGGTATCGTGAAATCATGATTTCTAATGCAACGATTCCTTTGCATGCGGAAACCCCGAAATGCCGAACCCCAACTCCTTGGGATCCTCTGACACGCGTCCCTCAAATCGAATGGTTCAGACGGTGTCGGGAAATCGCGGATCGCGATTTTGTTGTGCAAGAGTTTCACGACTCCGGAAACCCCGATGTTCCGAACGTCGACTCGTCAGGATCTCCTGCCACGCGTCCTCGCCAATGGACGGTTCAAACCTCCCGTCGGGAAATTGCGGATCGCGATTCCAATATGCGAGAGTTATGTGCTCTCGGAAACCCCGATTCTTCGATGAACTGAACTCCGATGGCTCCCTGGCTCCTTGACACGTGTCCTTCCAGAACCAACGGCTGAGATCCTTCCTCGGGATTTCGAGAATCACAAGGTCCCAATTCTCTGCCTTTTCAAAACCCCGATGATTCTAATATCCCGATGACTTCTTCTCTGCACATGAGGGCTTAAACCCGACGCAACTTTCCTATGATCTAACGGCTGACGGGAAAACAACCCCTGATCCAATGGCGCACCGACCTTTCGAGCTCGGATCCGGTGTGGTCGTAACCTCTTCGCACCTCTGTGAGATCCAACAGCTGACGGGTTTTATAAATCTCCCCTGTAGATCCCGACCCTTGATTTCCTTTCTCCTTGGGGATCTCTTGGCATGGAAATTCTCTTGTGAAACCCTTCAATAATTATGAAGGCCTCTCTTCCTCCTGAGCTTCCTTCACACTTCCCGACCTCTTAGAAAAGAGATCTCTTTGCGCGCACTCCTTGTGGCAACCCTGCAAACACTTCAAGTGTTCGAACTTCTTTTGACTCTGTGCACACCTGCAACAGCATTCCTCGATTTCCTTTGCTCAGATCTACAACTGAGACTTCTTCTTCAGCCTGCGCACTCCTTGCACAGCTTCAACAACCCCAAATCCACTTCTGGGTGAATGAGAACAAGAGTTAGACTACTGAGCCCTCATCAACGCACTCCTTGCAGATGAATTCAATTGCACACCTTGCAGGAATCTCCTGGCTCAGATAGAGAGACAATTGAAACTCATTCCATCTCCCTTTCAGACTTCAGTCGAAACATGAAATCACATGCACAACATATACAAAGAAAATGCATATCAAGAAGCAAACATTCATGAGCACATAACCAACATACACAGAGAAACAACACCAATCATGAGTTTGAATCAGAACTTCTTCTATTAATTCAAATGCCTGTACATGAGTGTTCTTCATACACTATTCTCTGTTTGCTCTTCTCTTCTCCTGAATGCTTCCATTCAATAATGCTCAGGCTAATGTTACAATGTACAAAGGAGGGTGTCTATATCCATTTTCCCTCTCGAATCTCTAAACTGTCTAATCTAGACTTAAATCCTATCTACCAGCATTAACTAGATTAAATGCCTCATATCTATTTCAGACAAGAGAGTATGGCTCGAGGTCTGATACAATATACAAAAGGCGCTCCTTCATAAATGGTTCCTTGAAGGTTTGGCGCTTCATTTTCCAAAAAGAAGTTTTCAAAGCAATATGTCATGTGTTAAAAAAAACACATGCGCTGGCTTCACACTTGATTTGGTAATTGTGATGCTCCTGCATCATACTCCCTTGTTTGAAACATTTCATGGGCTCCTATCCATGAGCTCCTGCACGGTCTGTCCATGCTTTTGAATCTCTGCTTCAATCTCCTAGCTGGCATCTTCCACTGGATGATTTTTCCATTTGACCAGATACTCAAAATACTGCTTTCGCCTGGTCTTCTTGCTCACCCTCTTATCAAGTATACGCTCCATCTGTGGCTTTTCTGCAATCGACATCTGCTTCTACCACTGGATTTCTAGCTGTTCATCATTTCCAGCTCCTGCTTCCCCAGCCTTATAGGGATATAAGTCTAAGACATTGAATGTCGGAGATATTCCGATCTCATCCGACAATTCAATCTCATAAGCATTTTCTTCCAATTTCTTTAGGACTTTGCATGGCCCAATTTTCTTCATTTTTAGCTTATTGTATGTTCCTCTCGGGAACCTTTCCTTCCTCAGATGTGCCAGAACTAGATCACCAACCTCGAACTGAAGTTGTCTTCGATGTTGATCCGCTCTGCGCTTATATTCCTGGTTTTCTTCCAACAATCGCTCCTTCACCCTGCTGTGAAGTTATTTCATTGCCTCTGCGAATTCTTCAGCGTCTGCGCTCTTAGTCATTATCTGCTCTGAGTCCCTCAGTTCAGAAACTCCTCTTGGTTGCCTGCCATATACAATTTCAAATGGACTTTTGCCTGTGCTCCTGTTCACTGAGTCGTTGTATGCAAACTCTGCCTGTGGCAACACATTGTCCCAGCTGCTATGGTGCTCTGTCACCAAGATTCTTAATAAATATCCCAGACTTCTATTTACCACCTCTGTTTTCCCATCCGTCTGAGGATGATAGGCAGAACTAAACATCAAATTAGTCCCCATCTTTTTCCACAGTGTCCTCCAGAAATGTCCAATGAATTTCGTATCCCTGGATACTATGCTTCTGGGTAAACCACGAAGTCTAATGATCTCCTTGAAAAACAAATTTGCAATATGAGTCACATCGCTGGTCTTCTGGCATGGGATAAAATGTGCCATTTTGGAAAACCTGTCAACCACCACAAAGATCGAATCATGTACTCTTTGCATCCTCGACAATCCCAATATGAAATCGATGCTGATTTCATCCCACGGCCTCTCGGGTATGGGTAATGGTTGATAGAATCTTGCATTCTGCTTCCTGCCCTTTGAATGATGGCAAATTCTACATCTGTCGACAAACTTCTTGACCTCCGACCGCATTCCTGGCCAAAAGTATGCTTCGCTCAGCTTTGCAAATGTTTTGTCATGGCCAAAATGCCTTGCTAATCCACCACTGTGCTTCTCTTTTAGCAGATTCTCCCTCATGGAGCAATTCAGAATGCATAACTGATTTCCTCTGAACAATAGTCCATTTTGGATCATGTAATCTAGCCATGGGCTTCTGTCTCTGAGAACTGGATTCTCAGTTGCTTCGTATGCCTCTGCAAAATCTGCATCACCTGCATATATCTCCCTAAGATTTTCAAAACCCAATGTCTTGACTTTGAACTCCTGCAGCAACAAACACTTCCTACTCAAAACATCAACCACTTTGTTAGCAGTACCTGAAATGTGTTTAATTACAAATGTAAAATTCTGCATATACTCTACCCATTTAGCATGTTTCTGATTCAACTTCTCCTGTTGAGTCACAAACTGCAATGCATGATTATCACTATACAAAACAAATTCTTTCGGAATCAAATAATGCCTCCACTTCTTCAACGCTTGTATGATAGCGTAAAATTCTTTGTCATACGTGGAGTATTTCACTTTTGCCTCATCCAACTTCTCACTGAAATATGCAATTGGTCTGTCCTCCTGGCTCAAGACCGCTCCTATGGCAAAGCCACTTGCATCACATTTCACCTGAAATGTCTTTAGGAAATCTGGAAACACCAAAATTGGTTGCTCTGTGATCTTCCGCTTCAACAGATTGAAGCTCTTCTCTGCCTCTTCAGTCCAATGAAAAGATTTATGTCTTTTCTTAACAGTATCCATCATTGTTGCGCTAATTCCACTGAAATTCCTGATGAATTTTCGGTAGAAACTAGCTAGTCCATGAAAACTTCTCACCTCGAAAATATTCTTCGGTGATGGCCAATTCTTAATTACCTCCACTTTACTTGGATCCATCTTCAATTCATTTGCCGATATGACAAACCCCAAGTAAATGAGTTATGTCTTCATAAATGAAGATTTCCTCATGTTGATCAACAACTTCTCTTGCTGTAGCTTCCTCATTAC
>ML782316.1:78817-99185 GCA_009831015.1 Picea engelmannii | reverse complement strand
TGGTTATGTCCTTCTTCAAGGAAGGTCATGTACCATCAAGTACTTGATAGAGAATCAAGTAGCCCCAAGACTTTTCCTGGGGTCTTATCCACCAAGGTCAGAGACCAAGGATCAACCCATGCCGTATGCATGGGTACCCTGGAATTTTCCAGGGGCCCTAGGATTATTTAGGGACTTTAACTGCTTGGTCATAGACCAAGAATCATCCCATGCCGTATGCATGGGTACCCTGGACTTTTCCAGGGGCCCTAGGCTCATCTAGGGGCTTTAACTGCTTGGTTATTCACCAAGAATCCCAGTCGTATACTGGGGGCCCTCACAAGGGTCTTTTGCCATGGCACTGACTGTTTGGTCCCAGACCAAGTACCCCAGGAGTGCACTGGGGGCCCCAGACTTATCTAGGGTCTTAGCCATCCTCCAGGAGAATGGCTCTCGAAGCTGCTCATAAATTTAACACTCCCTCTCAACAAGAGAGGCATTCTCAGCTACACCAAGCTTGTCACGAAAGTATACAAACTTTGTCAAGGATAGTGGCTTGGTGAAAATGTCTGTTGTCTATTCTTCTGTCAGAACATACTGAATGATGAGACCTTTCTTTTGAATCATGTCCCGGATATAATGATATCTCATTTCAATGTGTTTCGATTTGTCATGAAACACCGGGTTCTCTATGAGATTTATACAGCTCTGATTGTCACAGTGAATAACTGTGGGTTCAAGCTCTGACCTGAATAAGTCTGAAAGTAGCTTCCTGAGCCACACTTCTTCTCTGCCAGCAGCACTAGCAGCAATGTACTGTGCCTCTACAGTGCTTTGGGCTACAGAGCCCTATTTCCTGCTGGACCAGGAAACCATAACTGAACCAAGACTGAAGCAATATCCGGAAGTACTCTTCCGGTCCACTACATTGCCCATCCAATCTGAATCTATAAAGCCATGTAGCATCACACCTCCACTGGATGTGTATCTGAGACCATAGGCTATAGTCCCCCAAACATACCTCAGAATATGTTTTACTGCAACCATGTGTATATGTTTTGGTTCACACATGAACTGGCTAAGAGCATTTACAACATAGCAGATATCGGGTCTCGTATGTACAAGATACATCAAGGATCCAATGATCTGTCGATACACGGTGGGATCTTCTGGATCTGTGCCTGTGACTTGATCTTGGAGTTTATTTAAGTTGGAGATCATTGGAGTAGTCATGGACTTGCAGTCCATCATGCTAAATCCGCGAAGGATATCAATAGCATATTTACTCTGTGAGAGAAAGATCTCTCCTGGTTTCTTCCAAACTTCCAAGCCCAGAAAGTAGTGCATGAGCCCCAAATCTTTCATTTCAAATTCTTCAGAAAGCTCCCTCTTAGTCTGAGCTATCAAGTCTTCCTCTCCTATGAGGAACAAATCATCCACATATAAGACTAGTAGAACTGAATGATTTTGAATGATTTTTATATAGAGATTTGGGTCAGCTATGCTCTTGGAAAATCCAAGACTTTGTAGAAAGCTGTCAATTCTGCTATACCAAGCTCTTGGAGCTTGTTTCAGCCCGTACAAAGCTTTCTTTAGTTTACATACATGAGATCTTTTATCATGTATTATGAAACCTTCAGGTTGCTCAATGTAAACCTCTTCTTCAACTTCACCATTGAGGAAAGCAGTCTTAAGATCCATCTGATGAAGTTTCCATCCAAATACTACTGCAAGTGAAATAATGATTCTGATAGAAGAATACCTGGCAACAGAAGCAAAGATTTCGTCGTAGTCAATACCTTCTTTCTGAGAGAAACCACGAGCCACAAATCTTGCTTTGTACTTCTCAATGCTGCCATCTGCTGCATGCTTTATCTTATAAAGCCATTTTGAAGTCACCACAGATTTGTTGTGAGGTCTAGGAACTACTGTCCATACATCATTCTTCAAGATAGAGTTATATTCTTCGCTCATTGCATCCTTCCATACTTGATGTTTAGAGGCATCAGCAAAAGTGGAAGGTTCATAATCAATTACAGTAGTTAATTTAGATATCAGATCGGAGTACTTATCTGGTTTCTTGCTTTCTCTGAAGGTTCCCTTCGGTGCTGAGTGCTTTTCTGCTTCTCTCAATATTTCACGACACCAAGCTGGTTTCCTTTTGACAGGAGGTAGCTCCATTGGGAATTCAATGGAGTCTCTTGATGGGTCTGCTTCAAACTCAGAGGTTTCCTCCCTCTGTTCATCTGGAGAAGGAGAGTCATGTGGTGGAGCTTCCTTCTCCTCTGTATCACATAAACGATATCTAGCCCGACAGAATGTTGTTTCTTCATGAAAAGTCACATCTTGGCTTACTTCAATGAACTTTTGTCTTGGGATGTAAATCCTGTAAGCCTTTGAAGTCTTGTTGTATCCCACAAAAATTCCTTTCTTACCAGAAGGCTCTAGTTTGGTCCTCTTCTCTTTTGGTATCTGTATGTAGACTGGAATGCCAAAGATTCTTAGATGCTCAACTGAGGGTCTACACTCGGTGAAAACTTCTTCATGAGTTTTCGCTTCAAGGAATTTGTGAGGACATCTATTCTGTATGTATACTGCTGTACTGGCAGCCTCAGCCCAGAGAGATAGAGGCAAATTCTGATCATGCATCATGGCCCTGGCTGCTTCACAGATGGTCCTGTTCTTTCGTTCAACTACACCATTTTGTTGAGGGTTGTAAGGCACTGTCAGCTCCCTCTTAATTCCAGAAGCTCGACATAGTTCATCATATTTGAGGGAGTCAAATTCTTTGCCATTGTCTGTTCTGAAAACTCGGATGTGCCTTCATGTTTGGTTTTCAACAAGATTTTTGAAGTCTTGAAACCTGCTAAAAGATTCATCTTTAGTCTTCAAGAAGTAAATCCAAGTTTTACGTGAACAATCATCAATAAAGATAATGTAATATATACAACCATTCATAGAAGGTGCATACATAGGACCACAAAGATCAGAATGGATTAAGTCTAAAATTCCAAGTGATTTTCTGTTACTAAGAGGATAAGGTTTCTTTGTGTTCTTACCAAGTGAACAACCTTTACAGACACTATTATTCTCAATAGAAAATACTGGCATACCTGTCACCATCTTTTGCAAACCTGGGAGTGCGTTGTAGTTTAGGTGTCCAAGTCTCCTGTGCCAAAGCTTGCAAGGATTGATTGTCTCATGAACTAGAGCTTGAACGACTTGACCTGAAAGCTTGTACAATCCACACTCACGAGTTCCAATTGTTATAACAGTACTTAAATCATCATTTGAGGACCATAAGAGGGCTTTTCCCTTTGAAAAAGCTACTGTATAACCTTTACTTTCTAAGACTGGGACATAAATTAAATTCTTCTTTAAACTAGGTACATAAAGAATTTCATCAATATGAAAGATGTTACCTGAGTGAAACTGAAAAGAAGTAGAGCCAAAACCTTTTATATCGTATGTGGTGTCGTCACCTAGCTCAACCTTTGCTTTGTATTTCTTGTCTTGATAATTTGCAAGGTTTTGTTTGAAGCCGGTCATGTGTTTCGAAGCACCACTGTCTATTAGCCAAATCTCCTCTGATTTGGTGATGGTGCCGGAAAGAGCAGAAATAAGGTAATATTCTTTCTGTGATTCTTGTTCTTTAGTTGCAGCCCTGGTTTGTCTTCTTTGAGGCTCTTCTTGAGGTTTAGCCTCTTCAGTGGCAACTGAGGCTTGAAACCTTCCTTTTCTTTTCTGCTGAGAGGGAGGGTTCCTGCAATCTTTTGCATAGTGTCCTAATCTATTGCAATTAAAACATTTCACTTTAGATAGATGAGGATTTAAGTGAGAGATCTTACCTTTGGGTTTCTTACCTTTGCCTTTTGACTTTGGAAACTTCTTCCATTTCTTGGCCTTTCCTGCTAGGGCATGATCTTGTAGGATAGGATAGTCATTTCTGCTGTTCAATCTTCCTTCCTCTTCCAAGCAGTCATGCCACAACCTTGCAAAGTTAGTTTGAGATTCTCTTCCATTTACGAAGGCAAGAAAAACTCCCCAAGCAGCTGGAAGTCCATCAATGGCTGTTTGAACCAGGTCATCATCTTCTACAAGAACTCCTATTGCAATCAACTGATCTCTAGTTTGAGAGATTTTGGAGAAGAAAGTAGCAACTGTGTCATTCTTTTCCATTTTCAAGGTACGTAACTGTTTCTTCAAGATTCTTTTCTGAGTGGGTGCCTTCTTCTCATAGAGATTGGCCAAGGCATTGAAGCATTCTTTGGCAGTCCTCAAAGGACCTATTAAGGGTATCAAGTTGTCTTTGATAGAATCAAAGATGATCCTTTTGGCCTTGGTTTGTTTCCTCTTATATGCTGCCCTAGCTGTGTTTGCAGTAGGTTCTTCAACTTCTCTAGTGATATAGTCTTCTAGATCGTTTTCTTCAAATATGTTCATTATCCTGTATTTCCAGGCATTGAAATTTTCTGCCCCTACAAGTCTGTGTTTAGCCTTGATCGATAAGGAAGACATGACTGTAATCTGCAAAACAACCCTAAAAGAATGGATCTGTGTAGACTCAAGTTAGATTTGAGTTTTGTTTACACCCTAAGCTCCGATCCCATGTTAGATTTTAGAGTAAAATTGCAAAATAGTAGTCTCTTTTAAATTTCAATAACTAAAACAACTTAGATCTATAGCTCAATCAGAGATAAAACACATAGGAGGTAGATCTATAAAAGACAGTAGCAGCATAAGAGAAAAAACTCAGATCCCATATGAATATAACTCAGATCTAAGGTAGCAATGAAAAGATCTGAATACAACAGTATATCTATATGATTAAACAAAGATTTCAGATCTAAAACTCTACCTAATCATTTCACAATAAACATATCTTTAGATCTATACAATGCTTACTATATTAAACAATTCTGTAATGAAATCAGATCCAAATCTAAAGGAGATAAGTAGGAAGCATACCTGGTACAACAACCTACCTCCGAAGATAGCACAATAACCACAATAGGTATAGATCCTGTTTGTATGCTCAGACAAAGGTTCCGTTCATGGATCAAGTGTGGATCTCTATGCCAAATACTGAAGGAACTTTCTTTCCACCATACTCAAGGCCACAGGGATAAAAACACAAACCCAACCAAGGTAAATAATTTCCCTAAACCCTTACATAGTAAACCCTTACTCAAGAGGCTGAAAACTCGACTGTGTGTAAACCCTTATCTTGGCAGTGAATAGATTGGACTGTTAGGTAGTTTCAGCAACCACCAAAATACCCTAGCAAGAGGGCTACACACTAGGTAAACTCTTTACACAACAGAAAGAGAAGAGGGTTACAAAAACCCTTTAGATCTGTTCACTAAACAGGGCCGTGACCTCAAAGGTACACAACTCACACACAAACAGGTCAATGCCCCAATCAACAAACACAAAGGCGACTCCTCTTTCACCTGCAACACACACAAGAAGGGCCGCACCTGTAGCAAGCTCACGGAAGGGGCGCACCTACAACAGATAAGGTAAGGAGGATGGAGATGGAGTTTACACCAAGACAACGACAACTTGAGATCACCCACGACAGCCAATATATCCACAGCAGGAAAGGAGGCGGCAAGCTGGAAGGTGTACTCAGCACATACAAAGGGCAACTCCCACAGAAAAACCAAGAGGCCGCAGACCTCAACAAAGAATATCAGCGCTAGCACTTAGGAGAGATGAAATATGAGTGAAAAGGTGAGAGGGGGGGGGTGTTTATCATATAGTGTTTAGGTTACGGTTAGGGCTAGTTTAAGTTAAATCAAAAGTCACATGTTTAAATTGAAATTTAAACATGTGACAATAATATTTAAAATTTAACTTTAAGTTTACCCCTTAATAACACATAAAAAACCCCAAACCAATTAAACAAGGGTAAAGGAGGGTTTGCAAGGTGGCATTACTCATTCCTTCATATCACATGGTGAACCTATTACTTTATCATCACTGCATATGGGACTTATCCCTCTTGTGGTTATGTCCTTCTTCAAGGAAGGTCATGTACCATCAAGTACTTGATAGAGAATCAAGTAGCCCCAGGACTTTTCCTGGGGTCTTATCCACCAAGGTCAGAGACCAAGGATCAACCCATACCGTATCCATGGGTACCCTGGACTTTTCCAGGGGCCCTAGGCTTATCTAGGGACTTTAACTGCTTGGTCATTGACCAAGAATCATCCCATGCTGTATGCATGGGTACCCTGGACTTTTCCAGGGGCCCTAGGCTTATCTAGGGGCTTTAACTGCTTGGTTATTCACCAAGAACCCCAGTCGTATACTGGGGGCCCTCGCAAGGGTCTTTTTCGATGGCACTGACTGTTTGGTCCCATACCAAGTACCCCAGGAGTGTACTGGGGGCCCCAGACTTATCTAGGGTCTTAGCCATCCTCCAGGAGAATGGCTCTCGCAGCTGCTCATAAATTTAACACACATAGAGTACAACTTCGAGTTCTTTTGTCTCTTCTCCTTTGTTTGCTGTCTATAAGCAAAAATTTAGCTCTAATACCACTTGATGCAGACCCCCCTTCTCTCCTAAGGGCTGCACGACCTTCCGGTCTAGGATCATTCAAGAAATTAAGTCTGATTGACTCTTCGGGCCTCCGCTTGACCCAAACCCACTTACATAGGTCCTTTCTCCAAAGGCTCAGGTCATATGAGACCCGCGTGTTTTCTTCTGATCGTTGATCAACTTCTGCGCTACCCGGGTGCTAGTTCTCCCTTCCCTCTTGAGACCAGGGTTATGACCACTCGCCTAACTCAAAATGCGTTTTGCGATTTCACGTGTCGGCCTTTGCGTGCGAGTCACCTCGACTCTCCCGACCCCTAAAATCCCGACAGGGACCTAGTGCGTGCTATCCCATCTCTCTCCATGACCGCTAGCTCTGACCACGCGCTTGATTGAAAAGTGATTTTCGATTTTGCGTTTCGCGACTCTGGGAGTGCTTCTACCTCCATTCTCTCGATATCCCAGATCGCGATGGGTCTAGATCGACGGTCCAAATCTCTCCTTTGATCAACGACTCAAATTAAGTCACGATTTCTAGTTTCGCGAGTTCTGATGACTCAACCTTTGACTCCTTCAAGTCACGAGTCAATGGAATGCTGATCTCTCACCACGTGTCCTCCTTGACGATGGACGGTCCCAATGATTTCAGAATTTCATGACCTTGTTCGTCTGGTGTGCCTTCAAAGATTTAATGTTAGTGAACCTTACCTTGATTGAATGACTTCGATTCTCTTACGCTCGGGCCGAATGACTACGATCCTTCCTCCTCTGCGCTTGCTCCTTGTTGTTTGGACCTTGGTCAGACGGTCCAGATATTCCCCCCTGAGCTTACGCTTTCTTCATACTTAGAAGATTTTCAAAGGATTCAAAGGCTTCAACCTTTGTCCTTCATGCGAGTCCGTTTCTTGGGTCTCGTTAACACTTGTGAAAAGTGTTATTCCTCCCGAGCTTCGTCTCGTGGAGACTTAGAATTCCCACGAACTTCTTGCGTTTTAATGATTGGTGAACCATCAAATGCATTTGCAACTCCTTTGGAGATATTGCCCGAATGGTATCTTTTCCCTGTATTCCAAATACTTCGTACAATACCTAACAAATTGTTAGGTGTCCTTTTGATGGCCTCAGTACCCTCAGGATCATTGACAATGCCTTTTCTAGAGAATGTGAATCAATTTCAGAATCCATTTCGTCGTCCAGTAGCTACAACAATATCCTTGATCGGTACTACAGTAGCCCTTTGGTTAGGCATTGGGGTAGCGTTACCTATTGATGAATCTTTAACTTTAGGTCTTTTCCAATTTGATCCAATTGTCGAATATAAAAATCTTTCAATTTTTTATTCATATATCTAGGGAGTAGTTGCTTCAAGACAAATTATATCTCCCTAGATATACCCATCTTGTCAGAGATTTCTTTGGAATATTCCATGAAATGAAACCAATTGTTTAATGAACCCGAAACTAATTCCCGGGTGGATCAATTGCAAAACGTTTTTGTAAAATTTCAAATACCTGTTCGACAGATTCCTTCCCGAAGCGTTCAATTCTCATTAGATCTTCTCGATTGTAATTTAAGAGGTTCGATAATGTATGTATATTGGCTCTTTTGAGGCAATTATAGGCTCTGGGGGGTAACTCTAATTGGTCAATGAAAATATGTTGAAATGCAATTTTTTTTCTTTCGTTTCCCCCATGTCAGTCAATACGTGCGAAAGGGGGAAGGGAGGCATATTAGACCCTTTTCTATTGTCGGGATTTTGAGTTATTTTGGTGAGAACCTGATACCCCTATTGTCATCTCAGGAAATACTCTTTGTTCCACAAGGAATTGTAATGTGATTTTATGGTATTGCAGGTCTGTTCATTAGCTCTTATCTGTGGTGCACAATTTTGTTCAATGTGGGTAGTGGCTATAATAAGTTTGATAAAAGAAAAGGAATTGTATGTCTTTTTCGTTGGGGATTTCCCGGAAAAAATCGTTGTATTTTCCCACGATTTCTTATGAAGGATATTAAGATGATTAAAATGGAAATTCAAGAAGGTATTTCAAAGGCTTCAATCTTTGTCATTCCCGCGAGTCCATTTCTTGGGTCTCGTTAACACTTGTGAAAAGTAATCTTCCTCTCGAGCTTGGTCTAGTGGAGACTTCGACTTCCCGCGCACTCCTTGTTCTTTATAATGTATTAAGATTAAGCATACAGTTCTTCTCTGCGCTCTCAACTAGCAGATCTTCTTTCTTCTCTTCTCTGTCTCTTCCCTTCTTGTGCACCCAGCTACAGGACTTGACCTTCACACCCAACTGAATATCTTACAATACCAGAAAGATCTCACACTTAGCTCTTCTCTCTCACACAACAATAATCACTCATGTCAATAGTACAACTAGATCGAACCTCCTTCCCTCATGTAGGTTATTATTTATACATTACAATATCTCACCGACATCCTTAGTTTGAAACCTAGGTGTCAAAACCCTAGATACCAAAAACCTAGGTGTCTAAAACCCTAGGTCAACTTGACCTGCATTTTCAAGGCTTCGCCAGCCTATCTTTCCTTCCTTCTCGCACGGTGCTCCAAAGCATCCAATGATGGATTTTTGCGCTTGCTGAGTTTTCCACGATCCTTCTTTCTTGCTGATCTATCATCCTCGATTTACTCATTCAACGACTTGCTTCCTTTTACTCCACTTCGTCTTTTCTTCTCTTTTTCTCACTTCGACCCAGTGGCAGTCACTGTGTCTTCCACGCAGTTCACATTTTTCCTTTTCTTCCTTGATCTTCGCTTATTTCCATAACAAAGGGCCAACAAGCCTCCTATGAGAAACAATGTTGATGAGAAACTACAGATGATTCTCCCATGTGAGACAGAGGGAAAGAATATCTATTGAGTGGATATGCCTGTGGACGAGCATAGGTGAACGTGTGAAGAACTGGTTTTTTTGTGTAATGCAGTGAACTAGAGATATGGACATCCCTATGGATGTGCCCCCAGTGGATGAGCACTAGTGGGTGTATAAGATCCCTTGCTATATTGTTCAAGAGTCAGACCTACCTATAACCCTAATTGTAATTTAAAGGGTACAGGTCGGCCCCACCTTAATGTGATTAATAATTAATGTAAAATATAATTAATATAAAAGATAATTAATCATAGATATCCTTCCACGTGCTTCCTCCTTGACCGACAGTCGAGATCAACTTCGCTCTTCGGAGCTTCGGGTGGAATGAACACTTCTCACCTCTGATCTCCTGGATTTATAGGATTCCAAAATGAACAATCTGTTGACATGTGTTCACTGGATCCAACGGTCCAGATTTACTTCAGGTTCTTGGGACTTTGGGAACTTCTTATCCTTTGCATCAAACATAAAAAATATGCCAAATATGCGAAGTTCGAAGCCATTCTAGGTTTAAAACCCACACACATTTCCTTGATCCGATGATTGTTTTAGCTCGTGCTCAGATCTAGCAGATGAGATCTGTTCTCCTCCTACATGCTCTTCCTCCAATCTAGACTCTGATACAATGATCCATATGTCTCCCAACAATAGATCCGATGACTCTGTAGCTTCCTCCTCCTTAGATTTTCTTCCCTTCAATTCAATTAAGGAATTTCTCAATGGGTTTCAAAGGCTTAACCTTTGAATTCCTCCTCTACAAAGCCAAATTCTTGGTCTATTCTTACGTTCAGGTAAAACGCTACTCCTTCTGAGATTTTCCAACTTCAAGTGACTTAGGCCCTGATGCACACTTAGGATTCTCTGAAATATAGAACTTAGATTATTTTTACCTTCTGCTCTCCTCACATATTCCTTGTGCACATTTGCGCTATTCCTCTTGAGCTTTCAACTAACTCAATTTCTAAGGGTCTCGACCCTTTTCTCCTATAATAATTTCTTGTTCCATTCTGGCACTCAAACTCTTTCCTCCAGATCTTGAAACTTAAAACTCTTTATTTCTTATGCACTCATTTCTCTTGCTCAATGCACTCCTTGTAGGTCTTCCTTTGTTAGAGTGTTCAACAACTCTGGTGTGTCTTCCCGGGACAACTTTCCCTTTTGAGCGTTATGACTTGTTCTGGTGTGCCCACGTGACATGCTCTTCTCGAACTTGAAAAAGATTTCTAGCTCACTCCTTGCGCCGACTTCATAGAGTTTTTCAAAAACTCTGGTGTGCACTCCTTGCACTAGTCTAAGAGCCCATAAATAATCATAATCTATAGATAAAGGAGTCTATATAATTCCTGCAGAGGGAATACAACATGAACTAACAACATTCATGGAATACATGAGTAAACACAAAAAGAATTAAAACACATTTAAAAAACTCATAAAACATACACACATAACCTGATATGTAGGGAAAACTACTCTTTATATTAATACTCTGAATGTTAATTACACTGTGTACAAGGCTGGACTGTAGCAAAGTATTCATCTCTTCTCCTCTCCTCTCTTATCTACAATTCAATAACTCTCTCCCTAATGAATTCCGATAAAAATATCTTTTTACAAAAGAGGGTCTCTTCGAGCCTTCCCTCCAACTACCTACTCTCATTAAATTACATTCAATTACATTTAAGAAACATCTAGTCTGAATAAGACCTAGATCTGTCTACGTTTTATCCATTAAAGGCGATTTCACATGTAGCCTATACAATACACATGGGCTCGACTTTCTCTGAGCCTTAGAGACTTTAATTTCATTGAATTGCATTAATTTTTTTAATTAAGGTTCAAAATGAGAGGGTTGGCGCCTTTCTTCCCTTGGAATTTGTTCCCTCCAAGTGTGTTGATGCACTGTCCGTTGACGTGGTTGATGAGGTGGAGCGATGCTCCTGCATCATACTCCCATGTTGGAAAAAATCATGAGCTCCTGCTCATGGCTCCCCTACTGCTACTGTTGAAATCCTCCAGGGTCCCATACTTCACTTTGGAGCTGTCCATCTGTTCCTCTTCGTTTTTGCTGTTGTAGGTTCTCATCTGTTCCACCTCTCTTTGTTGTTGGCAACCTTCTTTGTTTCTTCAAGCATCAATATCCTTATCTCTTCTATCTCCTTATCCATTTCATCCACTCGATGGATCCTCTCTTGTAGTCTGCTTTGCTACTTCATCTCCTCTTCTTTCTGATCGAAGGGGAGATCATCCTGATCCCACATGCTGACTTTATTTCCTATGGATTTTTCTTGCCACTCCAATTCAGACTCCACTTCTACAATAATGCTATCGATATGCTGCTCAACCAATTTCTCTGACAGTATAGCTTCTTCTAGTTCCTCTGCCTCTTCTTGTGCTGGTACAAGTCCAACTTCATCTAGTTGTTCCTCAGACTGGAATTCTTCTTCATTCTATATGTCTGTCTCCTTCTGGAAATCTTCCTTTGTTTATGGATTGCTCAACCAATCCTCCAACAAATTTAACTCTTGCTCCCACTGAGTGAGCATCTGATCTGAATGCTCCTCTTCTCCTTTCATAACTTGGGTAGATGTCAACATCTTCTCCTTATCCTCCATGAAAATATTTCTTGGATGTATTTCCCCTGCTGGACCTATTGTTATGAGGAAAATATCTCTATGGCTAGGGGTAAACCACAACAGACGGAAATGATTGCAAAAATCAACTCTAATCTTAGATATGATATATAAACAAATATGCTAACAAGACAAGATAAAAGGCCTACCTCATCTAGAAGTTAGATGAAGTCCACCGTTGAGCACTTGACTCAAAGAAATATACCTGCAACTTGTCGTCAAAAACCAAGAAACGCAAGCATATGGTGATGATATATACTGTTATCACATTCAATAGCATAATCCATCAACATTCATAACAAATACTTCCATGGAATAACAATTCAAATATTTGCAAGATATTAATTAGACGAGAAAATAGTATTTATATTAAAATGTAATCAACGGAAGTGAATGAATTACAAACTTCCGTTTCGGCATGATTCATAATTGAGAAACTAAGTCCCTTCCAGTTGGGCCTCCACCACTTCAATCCTCCACCAAAGGAAAGCTCATATAAGAGAGACAATGAGGTTCTCAATCAAGTATGGAAGAGCTTGGGGGCTAAACAATGTGTTCAAAATTAAAAAGGATAAAGGGATGCAGACTCAATATGAAGTGAATAATTTCTCCAGAGTAACTTTGCTCTCAAATTTGAATTCTTTTGCTCTTTTCCATAGCTCAGATTTGGCCCATTTATATCCTTCAAGTGGAACTGAAGGGATGAGTTGGAACGTTTCCAGTATATGGAAGGTCAAGGATCATGGATCTCATGACGTGACATGGAAACTCGACACCATTTTTTAATTTTGTGCACAAAACCTGATGTACGCGGGTTGTAGTGGTGAAACCTATGTATACGCATATTGTATAATAGGTAGGGCACGCATATGTGTAAAAATAATGTTTTTATCTCTAGGATTTGCAAAAAGGGACTTCAAGTCTACATAGGGAAATGGAACAAGGCGTTCTGAGCAAATTTTCATAGGGTGAGGAAAATATTGCTATAACATATTCCCTCTAACGTATGAGGTCAAAGGAATATATGCGATGGCTAAAATACATTATAATACCCAGAAGTGGAGTAATGGGGACCCATCTGGAAGAACTAGTTTCTCCTGAGAATATTACAATCTGTATTGACTTTGCACACATGGCTGGAAATTTGAATTACACTGCAGATCCATGTGAAAATATACCAAACAATTGTTCATGGCCATGAATAGGAAATATAAAGGTGGGTATATTCCAAAGGTTGTCATAGTCACGAACAAGGCCCGGTAAAACCAATCTCAAAATCAATATGAAGATATCTATATACAATGGAGTACAATTTGATCTCCCATGATCACTGAAGTCACATAGGTACTGGTCCAATGAAAGATAAAAACATCTTAGGAAAGATGTGACTATGAATTGATGTCTTGAAGTATTCTACACAATCTGCCAAAGGTGCAAGTCTACATCATGTGAATAAAGGAGTTGAGGTCGAACACAATGAAACTTCGTTTGATTACTGGTCATTAAGGTATACCATTAACAAACAAGAGAAAACCAACTAATAATGAAAGTAGGTATCAAGGCATCAAGTAAATTATTGAAAGTGTGAATAGAAGTATCAAGGTCGAACACTTGAAGAATCCATCTATCAGGATACATTTATGTATTCCCAACTGTCGATGGCGAAAGAACTTGCCACTAATGACTGTAAGCCTCTAGGTACTCATATGACTCTAGGTCTCGTCTCCAAAATAGATGATATGAAGTCGATGGAAGGAGACTCGTTGAAAGGAGAGAATTAAGGAATCATTGAACATGATGTACAAAGCAAGAGCTTGATAATTTGGAGGAAGGACATGTTCATGAACCAACAACCCTGTGTGTATTTAGCATGCGCCGGATGCAAGAGGTGCAAGAAAAAGACCCTTTGAATAACATCCAATAAGGAAAACTACTGACAAAGGAGAGGAAACCACCAATAAGGAAAACTGCTGACAAAGGAGAGGAAACCACCAATAAGGAAAACTGCTGACAAAGGAGAGGAAACCACCAATAAGGATAATGGCATCCAAGACACTGCATGAATCCCAATGTGTGAATAGATTTCTTGCCTTCGAACACAAGGGAAACCACCTAGTCAATGACCAATGATGAAATGTCGACTACTGGGTTTAAGGTTGCCTTCCAATGAGGAAAGTAGGAACAGTGTGCACGATAGGACTACAAGCTTCATGTAACTCTGAGACACATTGAGGGTATGGACGACTTGCAAAGTCAAGAGTTTTGAGGAATGGTCGACACAGGTGGATAAACATCCTTTGAACAAGAGCATGAAACATATGGAATACTCTGGTAACATAGACTCAATGATGAAACTTTGATATGCAAGAGGCATCAATCAAACTCTCCATAGGGACTGGAAGAATAACTAGTCCGGGGAGTAAACTCTATATAATGAGCTCAAATTCCTAAGGTCATGCTAAACCCAAAACTGATGACATGTGGACTCAAAAATTTTGTGCTCTGTTCAAAGGCAACACGACTGCTTCCAATATAAGATAATATTCTTTTCCCGGTCATATTTTTTTTTGTTTTTTCATAGTCAAATGAATGCCATGATACAGAGGAGAAAAATAGTGTCTCAAGTAAGCAATCTAGTTCCAGCAGAGGAACATGCCTATGCTCAATGCAAGGAGGTTCATGCTGGAGATGGACACTCGGGGGAATGTTTCCTCTTGGGTATAGGGTGTCAAGCTACAAAGGATATAAGAAAGGCTCTTCTTGGCTGATGATGCAAACTGCTGAGGTGAAAGGATTATAACGCAAAAGCGAGAACCAACAATAGGCTCAATACTGCAAGCAAGAAAATGAGATGCAATTACAACTTAATGCTAAAAAATGTCCTTTTTCGTAATCTTAGTCTACTTGGTTTGAAAAATGGATAACATTGCACCAAATAGACGTCCTTTCAAATACAATTTATGAGTGTGAAAGAGACAAGTTCACTCAACAATCTTTTCTCTTTTTGAGAGAGTCGTAAAAGAGCTTAAATCAGACTCGTTTGGGAGTCCTATAGGTATAGGTCAACATGTTTATGAGTAAAAAATGAGGTTCGAACATAAAGTCATGTATTAGCTATAAGGGACTCCCGATCCTACAGACAAAAATCTCTACATGGGCACCGAATGAGGCAAGGGATCTAACTAGGGTACCCATGTTTGGTAAGGCTCTACCATTCGATAACGACACTTCTAGTTGCAGATAGAGGGTTCTGTGTTTCTCTAAATGGGTTCATACCTAAGGAATATGAGTTGCAGTCATAGGATGATGCAAGTGTGCATAATGGATTGGATACCTATCCTATATGCTGGGTAACGAAAATACCTTTCCAAAGTTACGAACTAGCGACATGGCATTGTAAACCGCAAGAATCCTTGGATAAAACTACAAAAAACAACTCCATCCACTGTCGTATTATTCCATTGGGCCAAAATATTGTACGAAACTATGTAAAGTGGGTAATTTTTTTCTATAAATAGTAAAAAAAAACCAATTTTACTATACCATTTGTAGTTTTTACCCAAATAGTGGTTTCTGGACCAAATTTCCTTCGAATTTCAACTGTTGATTGAGGGAGCTATGAGCGAGAGAATCGATGACCTTCTGGACCATGTAATTCATCTTGATCTACTTTTTCTTTTCAGTGGATTAAAATTTGTAATTAGGCCTCCTTTTCTAAGCTATTTAGGGCACAACTTCAAAATTGAAATGTACGTGGGCTATAGTTTATCAATTTGTGTATACACATACTTATACGCGACTATTTGAAAAACAAACAACACATAAGCAACCCTATATGAGACTGTGTACACTACAACTCACGTATATGTCCGTGGATAATGTTTTTTAAAGGTTGCTAACCCAAAAAAGGGTTTGAGTCTTGCAGGATGGTGCTAGAGTGGAGAGAAAGAGAGCATGAAGAGGTGGATGCTGTAGTGGAGAGATATTTAGGGGCCTAAATGGCCTTAAAAAGATGTGGGCTATACAATTTTTGGGCTCTCAAAGGTATGATGGCTCAAGTGAGATTGCTTCAGCTACTTGTGAACTACTGGGATCCAGATAGTGAGACCTTCAACCTTGATGGACAACCGTCAAGGATTGAAGTTGAGGACATCTAATTCTTGATGAGATTGTCACGTCAGGGTGAGGTGGTGAACCTCAAATTACGGGGAGATGGGAGTGGCATGAATATCGAGGATTACATAGCCACTCATTGTATTGCAGGGATCGAGAAGATAGAGAGCCAACTCCCAATCAGAGTGATCAACAATTTGAGTCTCAAGATTGTTGTCCTAGTTTTGAAACAGATCACATGGTCGGCCTCTTTGCTCCATGCATTGAGGCCACTTATGTTCTATTTATTAAAGTGCTTGCGACCCACGATGTACGACTAGTGCACCTCACTAATGGCCAATATGAAGAGCCAGCTGACATACTGCAAACTAGGTAGAAAGAGGTGTTAAGGTTTTATCTATTATTAGGTTTCTTTTCTTTTCACTAGATAACAATAGCATATATAGGATCACTGAGAAATAAAAAATCACAAGAGACACAACATTTATCCCGGGAAACCCTCATGGGGGAGAAAACCTAGCAAAAACTTCCTTAATATAAATAACCAATATAATGCCAAGAGATAACTCAAACAAATACAAAAAGTCCTCTCCCAAGAATGCGCCTCTCTCTCTCTTCTTTCTTCTCCAACTGCAGCTTCGAACTTGTGCTCTAATGAACAAGTGCGTGTGTATCCAAATGAGGCACTAGCCTCTTTATTTATACAATCTGGCAGGTGACTTTTCACTGGCAGGGACGACTTCTTAATCTGGGGGGTTATAACCACCTTTAATTAATCTGGGGGCTGAATTCTCATTCTGCCTATTACAATTAGGGTTTTACCAATCCGCAAAAGGGGATTTGGTTATTTACAATACTTAACATGATCAATCCACAAAAGGGGATTGATCTAATGAATAATATATCAATAATAAATTGAATACTCTTTGCAGCTACATTATTTCAACACTTCCCCTTAACAAGAAGGGTATTCTACAACAACATCAGGTGAGAGAGAGGACAACATCATCAACAACATCTTGGAACACTGATTGGTGTATCTATAAATCATCGAAAGTTTTTCTCATCAACAACATCGTCATTCACAATGGAATGAAATCATCATCTGCATCAATATGGATTAGTATAAAACTAATACATCATCATCATAAGACGAGGCTGGCCACATCATCACAGAACGAGGCTAGCACACTACACAACAATTAAGATGGAATCACAACACAACAATTAAGATGGAATCACAACACAATAATTACGCTGAAATATCAACACAACAATTAAGCTGGCAATAAGAATTAAGATGGAATCACAACACAACAATTAAGCTGGAAACAACAATTAAGATGGAATCTCAACACAACAATTAAGCTGGGAACAATAATTAAGCTAGAAGCACGACACTAGGCTGGCATCACCACACAACAATTAAGCTGGAAGCACATCACTAGGCTGGCATCACCATGCAACAATTAAGATGGAAGCACAACACTAGGTTGGCATCACCACACATCAATTAAGCTGGAAGCAAAACACTAGGATGACATCATCACAACACTACTCCCCCTATCGAGGGAGGTCCTTTCAGACTATACCAAGCTTATCTCGAAAGTGCTCAAACTTTACACGATATAGAGGCTTGGTCAACACATCGACAATCTGTTCATCTATGCTAACATATTGGAGCTTTATGGATCCTCTCTGCACCATGTCACAGATGCAATGGTATCGGATCTCTATGTGTTTCGGCTTGTCATGAAATACATGATTCTCTGTCATCTTTATACAGCTCTGGTTATCACATAGGATCGTGGTTGCTTCCATCTCTAGGTCGAATAGACCAGTCAACTATTAGAATATGAAAGATGTGTGCTCGTTTTACCATTGACAATATCTCTATTGTCACCCAAACATAGGCCAAAGACACCCTCCGAGCACCTTAACCTTGAAAAAGAATCACTCCGGAAGAAAACCCTAGGCTAGATAGCCAAACAAAGGGTAGTGCACCTTTCCCCAAGGATAGCACACCAACAAGAGTTGATCAGATAGTCCAAACCCTAGCCAAGAGATAGTCCAAGAATAACTGCTAGCTGCAGCAGCTGCAATGACATCTCTCCTCCAAACCTACGTAGAAACTGGGCAACTGAAGTGCGCACAAGTGATGCTCTGCAATTCTAAGACTGCCTGCCAGAATGAGAACCGACCTCCTGTATTTATACTAATTTTGTCTAACTGCTTGGGCCGACTTATCATTCTGGGTATCTGTCTGTTCAGTATGCATTATTATTTCTAGCCAACTTCTTCTCTTGGAGGCTAATAACCTAATATAAATTATCTTCTTGAGCCGACAAATCTTCTAGGTTTATTAGCCAACTCATTAGGGTTTCTTCTTGCTTCCCGGAGTATTCTATCCTGGTCAGGTTTACACGTGGAGGTAAATACCTCCCGCAACTACCATAATATCAACACTCCCTCCTAGCTAGGGAGGTATTACAGGTAATGGTCTTGAGCTCAAAAACATACCATTCAGCTGGTAGCATCAACATAGTTGTATAGACTAGATCATGACTAGAACATGAGCACCATCATCATCATCAGTGTCATCAGTTGTATCATCTCTCGAAACCATACTCTATCTGAGTAATCATACATGATGCTCACTCCACAGAGTGATACAAGAGCCATTCTTCTAATCTAGAAGAGTAAATTCTCTGAACAATTTTCCATCTGGGAAATCTCTGTCCTTTGATTATCCATCTAACTGATAATCATTTCCAATACTGCTGATAGTCTTCAAGGCAATTGAAACAAAAATAGAACACAACTGTGTCTATCCATAGTAGTACACAACTACAATCCAGTGGTACACTACCACACCAAGTAACACACAAGTACTTGATCAACAACGTATAGTCATGAACAATGGAACACATCCACCACAGTAGTATAAATCTACTGTCATACAGTCTTCATAACAATCATCTAATATCAACCTACACAGAAACAATGTTATGATATAAACTGAATCATCTGGGCCAATCTTTCACTCACATCTGTGAGATCTAAAAGAATATCTGCCCTCAGAATAGAGCAATGAGATATCTGGACTATTCTTCTCAAGCAAGGAAGAATAATTGTTTTGTCTTCTGAACCTGGACCATTCCCCACCCTGGGCCATTCTTCCTACACTAATCAAAGTGCACCCTGGAGAGAATGTATAAACCCTAAGGAATGCCTATCCTTGATTGCTGAGCCTGGACCATTCCCCACCCTGGGCCATTCCTCCTACACTAATCAAAGTGCACCCTAGAGAGAATGTATAAACCCTAAGGAATGACTGTCCGGACCATTTCCTCTGTTAACCACAAGAGGAAAAGACTGTCCTGTACCAACCTCCAAAACAGACCAATCCTCATGTTAACCACAATGAGAAATCGCTGTCTGGCGAGGCAGGCCAGTCTTCTTGAGTAACCGTCAAGAAGAGAGACTGCCCTAGACCACTCCCCATGTTAACCATAATGGGAAGTCACTGTCTATGATACATCAACAATCTGGACCATTTCCCATGTTAACCACAATGGGAAATCGCCGTCCGTCAGAAATCTCAATCCACTTTCCGAACAGGAAAGAATCTGTCCAAGCTGGACTATTTTTCAATGAATGTCTTCAATAATATTTTAGTTCTCCCTCCCAATCTGGGAGTCATCTCTTCCTTTTTCAATAAGGAAGTCGTCTCCACGAGCTCCAACTTGAGTACGCAAACTCTTTCATATTTTAACAAAATGTATGCTTATCTACTCATCTGTGGAGATATGTATTGGAGAACCACTTTCTCCTTTCTGGACTTCATTACAGATAATGTAATGTTTGATTTCAAATGTACTTTGGTCCGGAACACTAGTTTTCTTTGAAGGCTTCATGTACAGTAGAGTATATCATTGTTGGAAAACTGAAACATATCCATGTGGCACTTCTTCTGTCATCATGAGATCTGATCTACTCAGTAATCATGTTGATACAATATCTCTGTTATAGAGAATCTTCACCACACTTCTGCTGTGCATTGTGTAGAATTTTCCAGGTCCTATCAGCTGTCTTCTTGGTCTGTCTTTGACCAAGCTAAGACTCTAAGTTTCTTGCTGTCATAAATTTGATTTCTGCTGTTTTATAACAGCCAACTGTAGTTTTTAGTTTTGCTGATATGTTAT
>ML782316.1:54357-69908 GCA_009831015.1 Picea engelmannii | reverse complement strand
AGTTAATGGAGAAACGTGGGGGATGGATGACACTTGTACGAAGGAGAGTTTTTAGAAGATTTTTATTAAAACTTAAATTAAATGAGATTTAGGGAAAGATGGAAGTTCTAAAACTCTATAAAAGAAAGGGAAGAGAAGGAAGAAGGGGATCGACTGTTAGCGTAACGTTACGTTGCCAGATTTGTGACTTGACTGATTACTTGTGGGGAGTTGGGATTTCCCAGCTCGGATAGGAGTGGTAGCTCGGCCTTGCGAGGTGAGCTGGGAAGCTAGACGTACCATCTGGATAGTGTGTGGCCCCTTTGCGGCTCGGGGGGCTAAGGGGGAAGCAAAGTACCCCTAGAGTTGGCTGGGAGGTACCAGTGAGGTCTCGACGGTCGACGAGCGGGAGCGGCACGGAGCGCGTGGACGACACTCAAAGCAAGCGATAAGGCAATTGTATGATTGTATTTTAGTAGATTGGAATGCATTACTACTTATGCTGGGATCGGTATATCGGTTTAAATGGATTGATTGGCTTTCTTATGTATTTACTCGTCGATTACAAGTGTAACTGCTGTAACTGTTGTTTTTATTTAAAATTTCTCATGTGATATAGTAATTATTGTTGCAATCCTGTACAATTTTATACTCTATAGGTTTCTTGGGTATGAATTACAACTAACAAGCTATTGAAGAACCTCTTGATAATAAAAATTTTACCGCTATTACTTACTTTTGCTATATTGTGAGATAATAATTTTTTTTACTACTGTTACCTACCTATGTTAATAAAGTTATTTACCTCTATTATTTAAATAGATAAATAAAAATTTGTATAATTATCAATGCTGTAAAATTTTACTGTGCAAATTCTGAGTAAACTCTAGCCTTGCGTCTCCATCCCCTGAACGACGAATTTCACTGTATAATGTCACGCTGATAAAACTCTTTTCTGGCAATTTCGGGTGGTAAATTATTACTGTAAATTGTTCTGGCAATTTGCCTTGTAAATTTGTTACTGAAGAAAACTCTTCTGGCAATTTCGTTTTTGTATATGGTTACGGTGACATTGTTTCTGAAAAAAAATAATTGTTTTGGTAATTTGTTACTGAAATTTGGATCTGGAAAATTCGTTCTTGCATGCCGTGGGTTGCTGGCTGTTGGCTCTGCTTGTTTTTAAAATTTATGTGTGCACCGTTCAAATTCGTGTGCACCGTTCAAATTTATGTGTGCACCGTTCAAACCATTTAAAATTTATGGGTGCACCATTTAAAATTTATGTGTGCACCGTTCAAATTTATTTTTATTTCAAAACAGTTAGATTTCGTTGATTTTGATTTTAGACAGTTAGAATTAGCGTACCTCCACAAATTCTGACCACAATCTCTGTGTTTTTGGGTGGTAAGTCTTTGTGATTTGGTGGATGATACACCCACGAATTCTGACCACAATCTTTGCGTTTTTGGTTTGTAAGTCTTTGCGATTTGGTGGATGATATACCCACAATTTTTTGACCACATATCTCTGCATTTGTGTTTAGTTTTCTGTGCGATTTGGGAGAGGACAGCCACACAGATGTCGCCCACATATCTCTGCATTTGTGTTGAGTTTCTGTGCGATTTGGGGGAGGATACCCACACGGATCTCGCCCACTTTTCTCTGCATTTTTGTTGGTGTTTCTCTGCGATTTGGGGGAAGATACCCACACGGTCTTCAACCACATAATCTCTGAGTTTTTGGTGTTACATATCTCTGCATTTTTGGTTTGAGGTTCTCTGCGATTTGGCGGAGGATACCCACACGATTGACCACCTAACTCTGCATCAGCGTTGATAATGCCTTAGTCAGTGGACAACCTTCGAGTGATGCGTCTATCCCAGTCTGCCCTGTACAACCAACCAACCAACAGCTTGGACTTCGCCTTGCTTCAAGGACCTTGTCTTGTCCCTGCAGACCTCCTTAAATTTAGTGACAGCTTGCCTTTTATAGTCAGTTATTTCGGCTAGATGCCATACTAAATTTATTGTGCTTCAAAAGTTTAATAATAGCGTCTGCATAAATTTAGTCCAGGTTTGTTATCGTTAATAACTAGTAGGTTGAGTTTGGATTAGGTTAGAATTAGATGACATGTGGCGGTTTAAGTGTGCCTCAGTTATTGTATATCTGCATTTTACATTCTTTGGGTAAATGTTTTGCTTAATGATTTATGGCTGGCCATGATGGTGAAATTAGTTACCATAGTTGCAAGGTTTTTATAAATAGAATGTAATGAAGTTATCGTTATGGTAATGATATTGTAGTTTCCTTATTAATAAAACCATATAAGATGTAATGTGATGGTTATCTTTGATAAATGTAATATTTTTATTATTTTATGATGTATTATTATAATTTTTATGGTCACTGACAAACATATATAATGTAATGTCCTTGAATTAAGCACAATGAGTTATTATGATTTAGTAATTGGGGATTTGCAATTAATTGAAATTACATTGTTTTGGGATTGTTGTGCTAATTAATTACTGGCTATTGATTTATAATTTAGATCTTTGAGTTAATGTTAATGTTAAATTTATACACTTGCGTTAAAAGGATTTTTGAATATTGCGTCAAGTATGGATTATGATCAATGCGTTATTGAGTCAATTGTTGGTTCATAATTAATGTATATCGAATTATAAACTTAGATCTTGAGTGAAGGTTAATGTGAACTCTTACATTGAATGAGTTTAATGATTTTAGAATGTTGTGTTATTTATTGAATTATAGTTATAAACTAAATGATTAAATTTCGCTTCAAATGATAATTTTTAACTATTCATTATTTTTGATTAAAATTAGGATTAATTATTGGGTTAAATGTTTAATCCTTCGAGATCAGACTTGCACAATAAGGTCCTTGAATGTTAATTTAGAGGGTACCTTGATGACAAATTATGATCTAAAGTTGCGCGATGGAATGGCCTTAAGACTAATGTGGATTGTAGTCCTTTGTTTAATTAATGTTGTACTGGGTCGTAAACTTTTGTGTGCTTGGTTTGTTGTGTCGGGCGGGACGTAGACACCTCCATGTTCCTCAGAACAGTCGCCAGCCCTGAGACCTTAAATGGTTAAAATCGATGGGAACCTGGGCTTGAGCATTGCTTATGTGTCTTGGATGTCCTAACCATTGCAGGGTAGGATGGATGGGTAGTCAGTCTTTTTATTTGTCGGTTGAATGTTGTTCTTTATTAGCAGATGTGGATGTGCATCTTAGATTTTTATGTTGATATCGCAGTTTCTTGCGTCATGATTTGTTGTCAGGTGGTGGCGCAGAGTATAATGTATTTTACCCTTGTACACATGCACACATAAAAAAAAGAAAAAAATAATTTTTTTTGCACTTGTTATAAGAGGTTGTCGGCGTAACAAGGAGGTTTGTTACACTCAACAACATCTGGAACACTGATTCACATATCTATAAATCATCGAAGGTTTTTATCATCATCAATATCATCATTCACTCCCTCTTAACAAGAAGGATATTATTTATCTTTGGACATGTCACTGGATGCCATCATCAACTGAACAATATCATTTGGGCAATATCATCAACTCGATAATCATCATCAACTGAAAAACAACATCAACTGGATAACAACACCCACTGGATAACATCATCAACTGGGAAACATCATCAACCGGGTAACATCATCCACTGCATAATATCATCAAATAGGAAACATCATCAACTGGGTAACAACATCAATTGAATAACAACATGCATCAATATAATCCACTTGCTCATCTGGCATCACGATCACTGACTGGTTCTCCATGAATCCATATTAACGATTTTTTTTTCTCTTTATCTTCACACAAAAGATACTATTTCCTTCTTTCCTTCTCTTTATCTTCACACAGAAGATAGCTTATATTCACACATAAGATATCTTATCTTCACACAAAAGATATTCTATGAGTTTTTCCATTCCTTTTATGTTCTCCCTTCTCTTGTAGTCATCTATCTCAGCCATCCTAGTCATCCCAGATGAACTAGATAAGCTAAGATGCTAGCCTGGGCAATAATAGACTCCCTTTCCATGATCCACGCAGGATCATGACATGAACCTCAAGAGCCAACTAACCGTTCCACATGGTCAAGGTTTGTGTTCTAGGCTACTCAATCCTTGGCCATAGGAGAGTATCTGCCTGTTTCCCCTTGGAGAAATATCCACACTCCTCTCTACGAGGGTGGTCATGCCCTTCTCTACGAGGGTATTCTATCATGTCCCTAGAGTATCAAAAACTCAACACTTGGACATAGGCCAAACTTGGAAAAATTCTCATTCCCCTTCTCTACGAAGGTCTTTTCCTTCTATACGAAGGTCTCTTCCTTCTCTACGAAGGTCTCTTCTCTTTCTCCTTGTCTATGAAGGTCTACCTGTGGGATTGCTCATTCCTTCTCTACGAAGGTCTAACTTCTTCAAGTCAAGGCATAAGTTATTTCTTTCGAGACCTGTAAACTTACTTACAATATGATTTATGAGATATGCCATTTAGACAATCAGTCACTAATAATAAGAAATAATCAAATAAAAGTATATCATGATTTCTATCAGAGTAGTACACATATTTTCTTAAGAAAAACTTTTTCAACCATGTACACATCAAAAACCCTAATCATGAATAAGACTTTTGAACTCTTTTTCACTCTAGCTATGAAACTACCAAATTTTCCCTTACTATCATAGCTAAAGACATACCTTTGTAACTCTCATGAGTTATCATACCTGAAATAAATATTTTATCTCTTTCTTTATCCTCTTCATTGATGAATCTGCATAGACACTGAAATAAAACGAGGTTAATTAACATTCTCACAAAAATATAACTTGTAATGATAAAGTATTAAAGTAAACGAGATACTAAAAATAGACATGAATACCGATCTTTTGTTTTTGTGTGGGGAGGCTCCACAGACTCCACCATTTGCTATCTTTCTTCAGATCAACTATATTAAACTTAAAGTACATATTTCTCAATTTCTAATAAATATTTCTTTGAGGGAGGATATTCCTCTTCCTCTACCACATGTGCTTGATGATTTCTTTTCCCTTTTCATTGAGGACAATTATAGGAAAAGTGTCCCAAATTTTGACATTTTTAGCATCTGATATTTGAAACATATTTCTTCTTATCTGGAACTCTTACGGAGTTAGCTTCTTAATTTTCTTCATGAAGTAACTTTTTATATTCTTTTGAATTGTAAGAGCCTTCTCTTCATCAATAATTAATATCCTTTGTTGGTCTGCAAGTCTAGATTCTTCATGTGTGCAATCTGACCACAACTTATCAAACTTGGGTAACTCACTTCGTTCACACACTCCTTGTACAAAAGGAATCCAAAATGTTGGAAACCCATTTAGGGTTTTGGTTACAAGATATTTATAACTAATAACATATTGAATAGATGCAAGATGATCTCTAATATGAGAAACTCTCATAAGATAGGATGAGATAGATTATGAGTTTTCCATCTTCATATTACGAAGCTAATTTCTTAAGGCAAGATTCTAGCTAATGTCTTTGTTTTCATATAACCTGCTGAGTGCTTCATGCATTTGCCTTGCTTTCTGTAGTTCGTATATATGAGGGATCAAGTGATCCTTTACTGAATCTGACATGATTCTCTTTTCTTTCTTTTCATTCTTCTTGTTCTTGGTCTTTTGCTCGTCTTCCTCTGGTTTTGGTACACCCACTGTAACATGTTCTAGTAGATCAGTCTCGTCTAGAATCATCTGCAACCTATGCTTCCAATATCTGAAGTTTCCAGATCCTTCCAACCTATATTCTACCCTCATACTGGTAGCCATTCTTTCTTGTAGTAGAAACCCTAGCCCTCTGGGCTATAGAAATAATAGAAAAATCAATTTTCTTGGATCTGAAAACTGAACTCACCAAAAGATGCGCTGGACTGAGGCGAGTATGCTGGTATAGTCAGTTTCAAAAAATTACTATTTCTCACTCTTGAAACTCAACCTGTGAAATTCTGGACTGCAACTTTCTGGTACCAAGTCAAACTAGGGTTTGAATTTCCAAGAGTTCTTCCCACTGAAAATATTCGATTCTTGTTACAAACTATGCACCTAGGAAGGGAACAATTTCCAATATGGTTTGCAGCTAAAAATTCCAAATATTCAAGAAACCCTAATTTTTTAATCCCGACAAAACTGAAGACTGAATCTGCGACAATGTTCTTTCAGGCCTGCTCTGATACCATGTTAAGTTTCTTACATAAGTTGTTATTATTAATCCTGGGTTCAATAGTAATTATTACAGTTATAACAACAACATAATAAGGATCTTACTGAAAGAAACAAGATCACAAAGTACAAAAGAATTTATCCTGGGAAACCCTCAAGAGGAAGAAAACCCAACAAAAACTTCCTTAATATAGATAGTGAATACAATGCCAAGACAATAAACTAAACACTAGAGAATATCCTCTCCCAAGCAATCCGCTTCTCTCTCTTCCTTCTTCCGACAACTAGTAACTTCAACTTCCTTCAATACTTGCACACTAGATGAGTGAGCTGAGTGAGTGAACAAATGAGGTGTTGGCTTCATTTATTTATACAAACTGACAAGTTCTTAAAGGAGGTGTCTCTTCACTAGCAGGGTCAACTTGTCTTTCTGGGTGGTTAGAACCACTTTAATTTTCCTGGGGGCAGACTTCTTAATTTGCATATCAAAAATTAGGGTTTGACCAATCCGCAAAAGGGGATTTGGTCAATTACAATGCTCGACATGATCAATCCACAAAAGGGGATTTATCTAATCAATAATAAATCAATAATAAATAGAATACTCTTTGCAGTTACAATATTTCAACAATTTCAACATCCATGCGAAGGTGAGGATCATAATTCCACAAATGTTTCACGACATAGTATATAAGGCCCTAATAGTAGAGGAAGAGATGACCAACGAGGTCCAGGGCATGAATCCTGCAAGACTGACTGGACAGACGATGACAGATGCACATCAACATTAGACACGAGCCATAAATACATCAAGGTATCGAGATAACTTGAGAGGATCCATGTTCACGACACAACGATGACTGAATCCTCAGCAGAGGACTCCCCTCAGAGGACCACCGAATTAACAACAACATTGCCCGCAACAACATTAGTTTAGGCGTGTTAAACATAAAAGACCAGGAGCTCAGGTTGGTAGGCCAACAAGTTCTACTTCGGGGACCAGGAGTACTAGACTGAAGACCAAATGTTGGACATGTGGAGATCCACATTACTAGAGAGGGCCAAAGAAGTTGGGTCATCTGAACAAACTATAGTGGGATATTCAGGCAAGGCCCATAGGATTCATGCAGTGATGAATAACTGCCAGGCCGAGCACCAGTCCACTGTGCTCGAGACGTCACATACCATCGTCGACAAAACTTTTAGTATTTTGATAGATCAAGGTGCTACAGAGAGATTTATTTCTAGTTCAAAAATAAAAAGAATTAAGGTAAAGGAAATTGAGCAGGATGCGTTTAGGTACGTAGAAATGGATTCCGGTGGAAAAAAAAAGGTTGGAGGAAGGGTTATGAACTGTCACATTTCCTTGGGAGATTTTGTAATGAAGCCCGACTTATATGTCCCGATCTTAGGATCTTATTACATCATGATAGATATGGACTGGTTCAAATCACATGACGTGATACTCAATTGTAAGACAAAATGGTTGAGTTTGACTGATGATGAGGGACAGAGAATAGTGATTGTAGGAAGAAACCAGGGAGTGTCCTTGAGGTTCATTTATTCCCAGCATCTACAAAAGAGCACGTGCAAGGGATGCAATCTATATGGAATCTTAGCGCCGAATGACAAGGGCGTGGTGGAAGGATTAGAAAACATTCTATTAGTACAAGAGTTTGTTGACATGTTTCTAGAAGAGTTACCAGGTTTTCCACCCAAAAGGGAGTTGGAGTTTACAATCGAATTGGAACCTGGAACTGAATCGATAACAAGAACACCTTATCAGATGTCGACACCTGAGTTACAAGAGTTGATGATTCCACTAAAGGAGTTGTTGGGCATAGGAATTATATGGCCAAGTGTGTCACCTTAGGGTGCCACTGTTATTTTCATAAGAAGGACGGGTCGTCGAGACTCTGTATTGACTACTGTCAATTGAACAAGGCAATGATAAAAAACCAATATCTGTTGCCAATAATATACAATTTTTTTGATCAAATGAGAGGCACGACAGTGTTTCCAAAGATCAACTTGAGATCAGGTTATCACCAGTTACGAATAAAAGAGGAAGAAATTCCTAAGACCACATTTAAGTCTAGGTTCATAAATTAGGAGTTTATTGTTTTACCGTTTGGACTGACAAACGCCCCAAGGGTATTCACGAGCTTGATGAATGGGGTGTTCCGCGAATACTTGGACACGTTTTCTCAAGTATTCGTTGATGACTTATTGATATATTATCGAATGACATAAGAAGATGACGAACATTTGTGCTTAGTACTACAATATTTACAAGAAAACAAATTATACGAGAACTTCTAGAAATGCACTTTTTACCAACCGAGGATTCATTACTTAGGGCATGGTATCTCTAACGAAGACATCGTTGTGGACCCAACGGAGGTAGAGGATATTATGGAATGACTAGCACCAACGAACATACCAGAAGTACATAGCTTTATGGGTTTAGTAGGATATTACCGATGATATGTCGAAGGTTTTTCGAAGATATCAATTCTGATCATGGAATTGCAGAAGAAAAAAAATAAGTTTGTATGGACCAAGAATTGCGTGGAATCATTTAAAGGACTAAAGTGGTTGTTGACGACAACGCCGATACCAAAAGTCCCTGACATGGATGAGGAATTCTTGGTATGCACAGACACATCCAAAGAAGGCTTAGGCAGAGTCTTGTTTCAAGACAGTCAAGTGATGGCTCACATCTCAACCAAATTAAGAAAGCATGAGGAGAACTACGAAATGCATCATTTGGAGTTATTGGCCATTGTGTATGCCTTGAGAGTGTGGAGAAATTATATGATTCGATGAAAATTCGAACTAAAAATAGATCACCATGGATTGCAACACATATTTACATAGAGTGACTTGAACGCGCTACAAAGGAATTGGTTGAAATTGCTTAGCGAATACGATTTTAAGATTACTTACATAAAAGGAACACTCAACATAGTGGAAAATGCGTTGAGTGGGAGACCACACATATTGTCGGTGATACCTCTTTAGACGAATCTTCGAGAAAATATTCTAACTATACATTTCAATGATGACTGGTATAAAGAGGTTAAGGAAAGTATAAAACAAGACACCCTGATGGTACCAAAGTTTGAAGGTTATACATTGGAAAATGATGGAGTTTTGAGGTATAATAACAAAATTTGCGTACCGCAGAACCACGATTTGAGAAATTTGATCTTAAGCGAATATCATAGAGCAATATACATGGCTCATCCAGAAGTCATGAAGATGAGGGAAGACCTTAAGACTTTATTCTTCTATAAAGTAATGAAATAAGACATAGTTAGATATGTGGCGAGATGTATGGAATGTCAACAAATACAATATGAACATAGACATCCGGAAGGATTACCACAACCACACGTTATTACAGAATCGAAACGAGAAGTTATTTCGATGGACTTTACTGCTGGATTTCTGCTAATGGTCATGAGGCACAACTCGATTTTCGCGGTAGTTGAAACTCTGAAGAAGAGTGAACATTTTATCCATGTGCATACAACATACCAGGTACCAAAGATAGCTAGAGTTTTTGTCAGCGATATTGTAATGTACCCCAAATTTACCAAATAAAAAAAAATTGATAGGTGCATTGAAACTTCTTTACTCTACTATACTTGATCAATTGATCAAGTTTAAAACTATTATCATCGATATCGGAATACGACATATACCAATTCGTAGTTACAAGCGACTAATAACAAGATAGTTAACCTTTTCAATGAAGTTGTGCCTATTAAAATAATTCAGTACATGCAACAACTATTTAATACACTCAACATTTTAACCTGATAGGCTAGTGTTTAGAATATTCATGAAATTGCAATATCAAAGTGGATCTGTAAGAATTGTTGTGTCCATAAAGGGATATAGTAAACCTATCCTAACAAGGTTTCTACTTTTGTGAAAGGGATCCATAAAAGTGTTTTTACTAAAATCTCTATCTTTAAATAGGACTTAGCACCTTCCACTTTATATCCAATATGTGAGTACTTTTAAGCTTACCAGAAATAATCCCATTTATTAATTTTTTCTTATTAAAATATTATATCACATGTATCAAGATTGTTTGGGGTTATCGTGGGATATACAATCCTCACCTCATATCCATATAGGTATATATATAGTTCCTATATCGAAACATATATAGCCACACAAGGTAGCTTATTTCCTTGAGATCGTATATGTAAGTTATCACATGCATTACACGAGATTTTTTTAATGCTAGTCTCATAAATAGATGGGTCCACTTACCACAGTCTTTACCCCTACTGTAAATGCATTCTAAATATTACATGCAGTGGTCATAACTGATCATTTTTTAGTTAAAACTTTAACATAGTGATTAAACAATCTTAAAGGGTTGTTCGGTATAGAAAGGTTTAGCATTTAAGGAAGTTGGCATCTCATTAGGCATGGCAGGTCGTAACCCTAAGCCTAGTAGTGCATTAATGCAACCCTCAAATCTTAACTGTCTAGCATGAAATTCCACCCGACTTGGTGACATGGCTCAACACTAAAATGTATTAATGGAGTTAGGTTAAATGTCAAGTTAAGATTGTCCGTAAACACACCAATTCTTTGGTCAATAGTTAAGAGGGTTCTGCAACATACTGGTTACTAGGTTATCGTGTCCAATGTGGGCACACAAAATTCGTTTGTTCACATGGCCCGAGTACCTGAACATCCTCTCACCATTACTCTACGCTAAGAAGGTTTTTTGGGTAACTAAAGTGTCGTTTCCCTTTTTGGCTCTATGCATTTTTCAAAAAAGCCCAGCATTAAACCCTGTATCATTTCTCTGGGTGTATGTTGGGCGATTGTGAACGATCCTTCTCTGTGTAAGGAAAAATGTAGGCGTGAGACCAATTAGTTTTCTTCATATACCAGGTAAAATCATGAAGAAACCCTATCTCTTAAGTTATCCTGTAATAGGTGTGGTAGTTTGTAAATGTTAGTTGTGCTCGTAACTGCCTTTGTAACTATCCCTTACGGATTCGAGATTTGGGGTTCTTCTTTTGCTGTCACTTAAATCTCTGAGTAACGGTTTCATTCCCGCTCTTTGTGGTATATCTCTATTGGGTAAATCATGGCGGTTTACGATATTAGATTTTCCAGCAAGTGTAAACACTCTGTATTCATGATTTTCATTTGGGACTCGTCTGAAGTTTATACAGACGATTTAGCCGTCTGGTTCAAGAATTTTCCTGTAATAGTATTAAGGGTTTTGTTGGAGAGGTCGTGGCCTCGATCTTCTCCTTATCCTTTATAATGGAATTTTTATTTAAGTTGTTCACGACATACCTATCGCCTGAGAACCCCTTGGTTAAATCTTTCTCTGGGTTCCTACGGTCACTCTTAAATCTGCTTATGGTGTTCATTGTATGTATAAGATGTATATTATTATATATTTTTATTATGTGATATATCTCATGGATTCATGAAGAGATAAAGATGGTATGAATCCTCAAGCTATCAGCTCTCTGGATACACCTCCTGGGACTTACTGTGTTTTATTTCATTTTTCACATTACACGATGTATATTCGTAAAACAATGTCCCGTGTGAGTAAGGTTTTCTTACCTAAATGTATAAATTTAGTAACTGGCCTATAATACTTTCCTCTTTATCTATTCACATTTCTCATACTTAGGAATTCTAGATAATATAATTTTGGAGTTAGGAATAAGGGGTTATTGTGGTTAGGTTATAAGGGTTTTAGCAATTAAATCTTATAGGGTTTGTAGGTTTTAGGTGATCGTATATTAGGGGTTATAGGTGTTATATGTCATTGCAATTAAAAATTAAGGGCTATATGGTTGATATAAGGGGTACATAATTATGGGTGGTGCTGGTTAAAAGAGTTAGTGCTTACATGATTAATTTGTTTGAGAGAAAAAAAGGGATAGAGATAATAGATGTTAAAGGTCATATGTGCTAAAGGTTGTAGGGTTTAGGAGCTATAGGGATCGTGTTACGATTTATATGCTTAAAAGGTTAGAGGTAAGGTGTAATAAAGTTGAGAAGTTATAAATATAAAGGGGTATAAGTGTTTGTAGGGGCTATATTAGAGATTATATGTGTTATGTGTTGTAGGGTTAGAAGTTATTGGTGTAGTCGTTGATAAAGGTTATGTGGATTGAAGATTAGGGGTTACATCATAGGCTATATAAATTAAGCATTAGTGATTATTATAATATTATTAATTATTATAATAGATAGAGTTATAATCTTTTTATTAATTATAATGGTTAGGTTTATAGTGTTAGGGGGTAAGGGATTATAATTGTTAAGGGTTGATATATTATATATACACTTTAATTAATTGTTTTATATTTTAAAATTTCCTGTATTTCAAAAATTATCATTAATGTTTTATGTTTGTCAATGTTACATATAATAGCACCTTATATTGTCAATTGGGTCTAGCTAGGGTGGTTGGGAGGATTGGTTTTTAACCTTCTCACTTGGATTCAATTTTTATAAGTGACATGTTGATAACTCTGAAAGAGTATGATTGTTCTGACTTAATGCCGAGTAGACATAATAAAGTAAAGCAGCATTGAAAAAACATATAATAACACCTTTCTCATAAACTAAAATATTGTATATTCTATTATTTTTATGTCATAACTAAATACCTTTGCAATCTCCATAGGCGGGTTCTAACACAACTTACGAACAAAGAGAACTTCCTGGTATGTAGAAAAAACTATCCCAACTCGTGAGTAACGATGCCCTAGTGACACTTCCAAGTTAATAAAATTTGTGTGTTTTATAGTTTTATGGCATCATTACACGTGGATGAATTCTTCTTAGAATGGAAGCGTCGAGTCTTGCACAGCAAAATGACCGCCGGTGAAATTTGGAGGCCGGTGTGTACCACCACAGTTTGATGGTTACCAATTCCTTTTTCATTCACCTCATTACTTCACAGAAGGCTGCATTTTAGATCCTCAGTTGTTGTGGAATCGTGTGAATCACATCTCTAAATCAAATTTACTATAATTTATATTAACTAAATTTAATAATATTTATATAATTTTCAATTAAATAATATAATTGTATTTTATAGATGAAATAAATATAATAATTTTCAGTTAAATAATATAATTATATTTTTTTTAGATAAAATAATATAAATAAATATAATAATTGAAATCTATCCGTATGTAAATTGATGTATTAAAATAAATCAGGAATTTTGATTAACCTAGTAATGTTACCGATCTGCTCATCTATCTTTAAACTCTGCGCTAGTATTATATTTTTAATTTTTTTAAACTCAATTATGATTAAAGTGTCATGTTATGGTCTAAATGGTTTGTCTTTAGAAGGTATCTCCACGGTACAAATATGACTAGTGTATGTAAAAATATATTTTCCACTGCACAGAAGAAGTGAAAAGCACAATAAGTGAAAGGAAACCTATGAAACGTCGTATTCCAGTGGAGCTTATTTTTACTGGAAGTGAAAAGCACAAAAAGTGAAAAGAAATCTATGAAACGGTCATATATTTGTGGAGCTTATTTTTGGAGTGGGCTGCAATCTTTTTTCCCTAGTTATTTTTTCTGCAGGTTTTTTTTGGTGACGCTGTTTTAAATTTTTGGCCAATCCAGAACTTTTATTGATTTTCTGAGCATTTGATTTGGTTTAAAATGGGACAAAACCCCTAGGATAAGGTTATGAAATGCATCGAACTTTCATCCATGAGAAACTCAAGCTACCCCTGAAAATCTAGCCGAATTCAAGATCATGCGTGGCTCAATACCCTGCATGCAAATTTTTCTAAATTAAAAAAATAGTTTATCAATGTTGAATTAATAAATGTGTTTTTGCCGCGTTGAATTAATAGGTTATTCCGTGTTAAATTAATAAGTGGTTTTTCTACCTGAACAGTTTTCATCGTAGTGTATACAACGAAATTGAATCCTCAATATCACAGAAATTTAAAAAAATTAAAATAACTTAGGTTTTTTCAACTATATTAAAAAAAAAAAAAAACTAAAATCAAAATTGAAGAAACGTTTTCTTATTTCTAGCTTGATACTTCGAAGAAGAGAGAAAGATGTAGGTTATGAACATTAACATGGTCATAGATAATCAGATCGAGCAATTACTTTTAGCTTGATACTTTGAAGAAGAGAGAAAGATGTAGATTATGAACATTAGCATGGTCATAGATAATCAGACTGAGCAAGTAGAGGTTAATAGAAATAATATAATATATGATAAGAGAAATTTATAGCTTGGTAGTAAGTTTAAAAATAAATTATTAAAATTATTATATATAAAAAAAAAATTGTATATAATAGAGTAGAGAAGAAATGCTCTATTCACTACACAAAAAAATAAATAAATTAATAACATTAAATTAATAACATAGGCCTGGCATTCTTTTATATCTAGTTTTAAGTAACTCAAAATATGACAAGTCTATTATGTTCTCAAACCCAATTAGTATTGGTTATTTCAAGAATTATTGATTCTTATTTATTTTGAAAGAATCCAACAATACTATAAAATCCTAAAAATACAAAACAAAAGTTGAACTATATCTAAAATACCATTCTTCGCCTTTAAATTTTAAATTCAAGCCAGTCATTTAAGCAAACAAAGAGACTTGTACATACCATGCTAATATTGAACCGAATAACATCCTTTGTTACGCAGTATCTATTGAACTGAATAACAGGGTTACGCAGTATCTATAATTGTAGAGCTGAAAGCCCCCCAAAAGAAAATGATTAGATAAGTAAAAACCTAATTGAAAATATTCAGATATTCTAAAAAACCGAATCTCTCTATCATGAAATACTCTATCATGAAATGAAATTACACAATGTTTATTTTATGTGAGAAAGTAAGCAGAGAGTAATCATTGTTTAACCAATTTTAGAAAAATAATGGAAAAAATATTGATAATTGGCCAGGTCACTCTCTCTACCTGTCATAGATGCCACACATAAACAGTGGCCTGAAACCCTGAAACTCGGTCCACTGAAACCCTAAAACCCACTCTTAATTGGAATCTTTCCTGTTGAATCCACTATCTAATGGCGCTTAAAGAGTTTCCTGAAACCAGTCGCTACTGTTCAAGTCTGGCCACCACACAGATATTAATGGAAATTATTTAAGACGTTTGTTGGTCCCCGGTTTTGACCATGTTCTTTGCCTATATTATATACCACAGACCTCCACTTATATGCCAGTACCACCCTTTTGGCCTCGTTTTGACATAATTAACCTCTCCCTACCATTCGATGGGGTTACCTAAGGTATCTT
>ML782316.1:0-14580 GCA_009831015.1 Picea engelmannii | reverse complement strand
ATCCTTATGCCTTCCGTTAAATTCCAAGATACAGAGCTAAAAGAATGGACTATATTTTTGAATGGACTCTTTCACCACGATGTTAACCTTCTGGTTTTAGAATTGTATCAATTCATAGAAAACCTAAGGAACTCCTTTAAGAGCGACGAAATGAAACCCGAATACCTTTTGTGCAATTGACAGGAGCCTGCATTCGGATTTGTGCATGGTTGAAGTCCCTGCAAGGAATTACAAATTTACATTAGTATTATGTAACAGAAGTAATATGGAGAAAACTTTCAACAGAATGATAAATGACAGAAAGATTTTAATTCAGAGTGGCACTTAACTCATGACTTGGAGATCTAATGTCCTTCCCTTGTCACATTTTGGTTGGATAGATGTCCCATGCCGAGGGGAGGATGGTCCAAGGACTTCCTGATGGGTACCCTCGCAACAATAGGGTCCCATCATTAGTGTTGGTACCAAAAGCATATAAATCAATTTCTTTATGAAATGAAATGAACAAATAGTGCTAACATTTAAAATACAAATTGCATAAATCGTGTCATGCAAGCAGGCCGAAGGCATCATTGCAAACGTTACACACATAATAAAATTCTATACGAAATGTTGATACCAAAAACCTACCATGAATCGACTAGTTATGTTGAAGAGGGTATTTTTAATCAACGCTAAATACATATTTAACCTTCTAACTGGATTTTCCAGGCTTCAAATGGCGTATACTATCCACAGAAAACGATAATAACAGTAGGAAACATACTTAATCCAAGAAGTTTTACAAACACAAGTATTATATGTGGTAGATCATTTCCCAAACGAACTGTTCAAAGCACAGATTTCCCATTTTCTTTGATGCCAAACAGGAATACTTTAATTCTTTGAGGAGACATTATATTTGTAAGGACCAATTAAGGGCCCGGTGAAACTACAGAAGGGTGGATTCTATTTTTTTTAGGAAAAATAAAGTAATTATGCACTATACAGTGCGTACCTTCAAAATCCATACTAGAACCTCGCGTAACCTCGTAGAAGTTCAATATCAGGCCTCAAGGCATATCAATAGAGGGACCGCAAAGAATTTGAGGGAAAATAACGAAACCCTAAGATTGAAATACACACGAAAAAACTATGCATGTGCAAATTCTTTGAATCGGAAACAAGGAGGTGGAATGTCGAGTCCTTTCAGAAATATTGAGGATGAAACAATAGAATAATTCGATTATCCAGGAGTGGGAACAATCCAGGAATTTACAAAGAGTAACGATAATAGGGAAACAAAATGTAAAGACATAATAAGAATCACAGTACGAGGGTTTCTTCCACTGTAATGACAGTCTGAGGTTCCACTCTATTAATTATATTACAATAACATCGTAAACTTACTAGGGAGGATGGATAATGATGCCTGCTTCCACCAAGAAACATCATCCAAGTCGACATCCTTCCCACTGAGAAAGAAGCACAGACCCATTTTGGAGAATTGCACAAATCACAAAGAAAAAACGCTCTTAACCTTACAGGAGCTCTTTCTACACGAAGTAAATGTTGAGATTGTGAATGGATGGCCTGGCCATGTGATGGGGTAGAGTTGGCGCAATGTAACATCCCCAAAATAAATTTATTTTTAAAGTCTAAAATTTCGTGGGAAATTATTTCCATTTTTGGTAAATTCGAAATTGGAATTTTTTTGCCATTTATGGCAATTCCGAATTTCAGATTTAGTTAATTGTAATTAATGATTATGATTGTTGGACAAAGATCTAATTTGACCCAACTAATTACTTGACTATGACACTTGTATGAAACAAAATATTTTATATTTATTGTTGATGGAAAAATGGAACCAAGTTAAAATCAACTGACCATGACTCCATGAGTGGGGAAAATGTTGGAACTACCTCAGGGTTGATTATTACAAGTGGAAAATCAGGAATTTGGCCATTGGTAGCCCCTGAAAATCAGGGATTTGGAAAGCTGCGAAAATTCCCAAGGGAGAAATAGACCTAGGAACATTTTCTTTTGAATATATAGCATATGGGAGGAGGCAGGACGCTGCCTAGTATGCTGGGGAAATAAATCTATCTCTTGATGTTACGAACACTACTTGTTGACTATGAGGCAAGAAGAATACTGCTAAAACTGAAAGTCATTTTCTAAGGAGGAGTTCTGAGTTAGCCCTCATGGATTCATGGTGAGGCTAGGGGGTGAACAGGACAAGTGATTTGGTTGCCCTATTCTAAGGTTGGGAGGAACATGGTTGTTCCATTTGTTGTTCGGAAAAAAATTCCAGATATGTGTATCTTCTCCTTCTCTATTTACATGTCATTGTGAATTATTGGCTGGTAGGATTTCTCCTATTTAAATATGAATGAGGTACTCTGCTATTAAATTCTGAAGGAATGCAGTGATAAGTAGGATAGACTCTCATAGTGTAGCTACACTTGTTGAGTAAACTTTACTAAGCAGTTTGATTGGGATGAAATTTGGATGGGAAATATACAAGGGACTGTAACTGTAATTAATAGAATTCTACTTCACTATTTATGTTAGAAATATTCTGCTAGTTCGGTGCATCATGTATATATGATTATTTTGTTTAGTAATCACTATTTTGGAATAAACCTGAAATTTACGAATATTACACCCCTATACTACCTTTATACATCTCTATGAGTTATCTCTTGAATTTGGGCGAATTACCATATCCTCTTGAAACCACTGTTGCAAACGATTATACTTAATAGGAGATAAATATGTATGCAAATACATATATAATTATATATGTATAAAGGTAACCATACGATTTACCAGACTCACTTCAAAAAGCCTACAATATGTATATCAGTAGGTGCTAATGACAAAATGGAAGACGATTAAGTCCAACTGATCATTTATTAAGTGTTGGAAATTTAGTACATGAAAAGGAAACAAGTCTGTCAACGCAAACGTAGTCTTGAACCAAAATGATAGAGGAACGAAGGCCCGATGAATTTAAATGATAAGTTTGAAATTGCATAGCTTTGATAACAAACATTAAATCGTTCCAGCCTCTATATAAGGTTGGTACCAATGAAATAAAAGAAAACAAATCTCTGTTGGCCACAACGAAGTCTTCTAGAAACAAAATAATACAGGGGTAAATTAAATATATTGAAATGCATGTTGTCTAAGAATCATCTAAATTATAGGTATTTACATATTTGGGAATAGTCGAGGTTCGCTATCCGTCCTAAATTCTAAGTAATAACATAGCCAATATACCAAAACAAGGAATTGACAGATTTAATTTTATCCACAAAAATCGAATTTACAATCTGTGAATGATGGCGAAATTTTTGTCCATTACTCGTTAATATTCTCATTTATACGGAGACAAATGTTCAGCCCTTAGGGATTTTCTTTAATCTGAGGACATAGTTAAACCAATTTCCATAGCAATCTAGTACTTCTACCCACGATAACTGTTGCTAGTATATTCATGCAATAGAACCTGTAAATGTTGTTTAAAACGCTACTTTAGAACCTGAGTACCTTTTGTACAGGGTGAGACTCCATTTTGGGAGACAATAGGCACCAACAATCCTATGGGAAAACAAAGACAGTAATGAGTAAAAGAATTTCACAAAATTTTCGAATAACGAATTAAAGACAAATTCGATGCTTCAGAAAGGTCATATCTAGAATTTCCAACGTAACTTAACTGGTGATCTAGGTCTGTCGTGCCATCCATGCGGTTGAGGAAGACATCCACAGACTGGAAGGGAGAAGTGGGTCCAAGTCGATATGATGGGTAACCTCACAAAAACCATGGGTCTCATCATTAGATCATTATAAACAACTTGTTAACAGTGATTACTAGAAAGAAATACAAGGAACTGTTAAAATTGAAATGATTAAAAATACGGAGATTATACACTATAAAAATTATGAAAATTGTAGGACCATTACAACCATGAGACTTCACCCTTTCCACTATAATAAAATATGCACTAATGACCGATGATAATATACCATGAGAGTCAACATGGATTCGGGGTGCCTAGAAAACCCCTGCCGACAAAGATAAGACAAAAACCCTTTTATGTTTCCTCACGGTCAAGTGTCTCTGAATGAATATGTGGTAAATCCTCTCCGAGAATTATGTTAAAGACTCTAAAGACTAATAATTCATAAGTGAAACCATCATTGTTTTCAAACGTGTTGAGCCACAGTTAGGAAAACCCTGTAGAGATCTATAGTCTGTACAAATAGTAAAGGAAAACCTACATTACTTTACAACAAGGATTTGCAGTTGATAACCCAGAATGCCAAGACTCCTTACGGGGAGATCGGAAGGTGAAATATAAAGGTTCAACGAAAAGAAATTCGAACCATTCCTATAGAAATTACAGTAGGATGTTGACCCTTAGAAAATGAGTATTACACATTGGAGGATCAAATTTCCACCCTCGACGAAGAACCCTCGTAGAAAAATTTTTAACATAGAGTTACAACTTTTGGCCATGTTGTTATTCCCCATAAACCTTCTAAGACTAAAACACTTAGGGTTCAAGAAACTATGAAGTGACAGAGACTAGTTTCAATTGAACTATGTTTTTACTATAGTAGTCTAAGCTCCTACCTAAAAGCCTTTACAGAATAGATGTTAAGTCTTTCCAAAGCTTCAACCCTCGGGAGGACACAAACAAAATCTACGTATATTTACCAGATGGTGTAACCACATAGGAAAAAGGAATAATAACCAGTATAGAAGAATGCTTACCTTTCAAATACTCCGACCAATGTTCTCTGAAGACGCTCCTATCATCGATGTGAGTCCCAACTTCACAATGGTTGGTCAATACATCAGGCCAAAGAATAACAGAGGTCGTTTGACCAGGTTTTGCATAAACATAGGGATATGAATTGACAAAACAACACTGGAAAACCCCGAATGAGTCGAGTAATGGTGAAGAGTAAAGATCTGTGTCAAGGCCATGTGATCGATGTGAGGTTGAGAGAGTGCAATGGGCATGAAGACCGAGAATTATCCCAAGGAGTACGCCACAGGGTCTTTGTTTAATATCGTAGGTAAGGTCTTTAAAACTTGACAGTACACCCTTACCACCTTACTTAACTCTTGGTTATGGTGAAGAACAAGTGCAGACCAGTTAGGTTTAGAGTGCGCACCTTTGTCATTCTGGTTATGTTTTAACACTTAACCGTAGCCTAGTAAATGCTTGACTTCTGTTAGTTCACATGTGTTCATCCGAATAGTAACCATGACCCTTTGCGCTAGCAACTTTGTCCCAAGTGTTAATACTTATATAAACAATCACCATGATATTAACGAATTATCAAGGGTGTTATAGGTTATGTATATTACGCTATGGGATTTGCGCAAATAGGAAAAAGGTCCTATAGTTTACAAAATGAAACACCATGTATTGTAGAATGAGGACCAAATAAATATAAGCCTTAAGTAGTAGTCTCACCTCGCTCTTATGGAAGGTACAGTTGACAGGTCCTACTAGATGGGTGCACCTAGACAAGAAGTGGCAAGACCAAGTTATGGATGCCAAGGGGGTAGTGAAACCTTCCCATCATGAAGTGATGATTGGAGTTATGAAGTTATGATTGAAGTTACTATTGTTATAAGGTCTCCTCTTTTAAAATCAATGATAAATTATAGCAATCTTATAAAAGGAAAAAAAATAAAAAATTATCACAAAATATGGGAAACATTACATATGGTATCAGAGAAAAGGTTACAACACTTGGACCTTGAATAGGGAAAAATTAGCACATATTTTTGTCTATGTAGAACAAACAAACCATTCCTGTTACAAACAAAAAAATATTTTATGTTCTGTATTAATCATGGCAGCCCAAGATGAAGCATAAATCAAACTTGAAGAGAATCCTGGACAAATACCTCTTCAAGATCAGAGACAAAATAGTGACAGAAGCTCACCTACCAAAGTTCTAGAAACAATGAAAAATCTCATTGTTGAGTTGTAGGCTTTCAATGCAGACAATGGGAAACTGAAAAAAGCATAACAGAAACAATAGGAAATAAATGAAGTCTTGTTGTGAAGTATAGTGACAAAGAAAACCCCAAAGGACGATAACTAGGAAGAAGAGGTCAGTAAAAGGGCCTCCAAGAATTCTGGTCCTAAGGCAGAGAAAGGGGACAACTCATCTGAAGGTACACCTTCAGTTGAAGATAAAACAAAATCAGGCGGAAAAAGGAAATAGGTGGATCACCTAGATGGAGAATTTAAGAAAATCAAACCCTCTACCTTTGACGAGGAATCCAGAACAAGGGAGGAAGTCGAAGCATGGTTATTAGACATCAAGAAGTATTTCTAGATATAGAACTATACCAACAATATGAAGGTCAGAATGGCCATCTATAATCTGAAAGGAAAAGCCAGCATTTGGTGGAAAGACCTGAAATTGGCCAAGGGCCTAAAGGAGAAACAGATGGAATGGTCAGACTTTAAGAAATACTTTAAGAAATAGTACCTATCTGAAAGTTACTATGAAATAAAAACCAAATAATTTTATGAGCTACGACTTGGTGAAATGGCTATGGATAATCTGCTACAAATTCCTAGAATTAACAGGGTTCGTACCTTATATTTGGGAGGAAAAAGTGAAAATCCAGTGGTTCCTAAGTTGTTTACCACAGTCCTACAAGGACATAATCAAATTTGATAATCCCAATTCCTTGAGTGAAGTATTCATGAAATCCCAAATGTGTTACGACCAATACAAACAACATACATAATTTCCCAAGGCTTGGAAAGACAAGAAACAAGACCGAATGAACTAGCGGAAGAAGGGATACTAGCCATCTCCTTATCGGAACGCAACAAAAATATTTCCAAGGAAATATTTTCACTCCAACAATCCAAAAATGCAAGGAGGCGGTAAACCGGTAAATCTGGGAACAAAGAAGTTTGGGGACAACCCCCGTGAACCGTTAAAATGCTAGGAATGTGGAGAACCTCATCTAAGGAGGAACTGTCCACGTTTGATTTCAGAAAACAGAACTATTGTTCACAATTTACAAGAAGCCTCTATAGTAGGGGATGTAGGTAGAAGCTTACATCGGATCAATGCAGTCGTGGATTCCCGACAAGCTCACCACCAGTCCTCTGTGGTGGAAATTGAAGGTAAAATCAATAACACTTGAATTTATGTTTTAATTGATCCTGGAGCTACATTAATTTATATCACTCCTGGTATAGTGGAATCAAATAAACTTAAGAAAATAAGACACGCAAAATCTTGGTTGGTACAACTAGCAACAGGAACGAAAAGAAAAGTTGTTGACTTTATTTCTGATTATGAGTTCAATTTAGGTTGTCAAAACATAAAAACAAATATGAACATTCTACCGTTAGGATCTTATGATGTAATTATCGGAATGGATTGGTTAGAAAGGCATAAAGAAGTGTTATATTGTTGTAAAAAATCACTTAGGTATAAGGATGAAAATGACACTGCTAGGATAGTTCAAGGTATACAAAAATCAGTATTAGTTAGACAAATTTCAACAATGCAATTCAAGAAATGCATGAGAAAGGGTTGTCAAGTTTATGCCATCCAAGTAACAAACCTGTTAGAAAAAGAAAATAAACCCCAACTTGGAGGAATTTTCCATGTTGCATGATTTCAGAGATGTTTTTGTGGATGACATACCTGAATTACCCCCACGGAGGGAGATAGACTTTTCTATCGACCTACTACTTGGTTCATCCCTTATCTCGAAAGCACCTTATCGAATGAGTTTGTCGGAATTAACAGATCTAAAAATTCAACTACAGGAATTACTGGACAAGGAATATATCAAACCGAGTGTTTCACCATGGGGAGCACCAGTCCTCTTTGTGAAAAAGAATGATGAAACTCTGAGATTATGCATCGATTACAGACAATTAAACAAAATGATTATTAAAAACAAGAACCCCTTACCTAGGATAAACGATCTGCAAAGAGTTTCTCGAAATTGGATTTATGATCTAGTTATCACCAGGTTAGGATAAAAGATGAGGACATAAGTAAAACAACTTTTCGAACGAGATATGGACATTAGGAATTTGTGGTTATACCTTTCAGACTCACTAACACGCCAGCCACATTTATGTGTTTAATGAACAATATTTCCATTCAGTACTTGGACAAGTTCGTGTTAGTATTTATTGACGAAATTCTAGTATATTCTAAAACAGAGAAAGAACATGAAGAGCACTTAAGGATAGTGTTGCAAACTTTAAGAAAGCACAAACTATATGCTAAGTTCGATAAGTGTGATTTTTATTAGAAGAAAATACAATACCTAGGACATGTAATATCTGCAGAAGGTATTGCAGTAGATCATAAGAAAATAAGAGACATCATGAAGTGGTCAATTCCTATGAATGTGGAAGACATCTGGTCACTCATGGGAATCATCGGATATTGCCACAGATTTATAGAGGGATTTTCCAAAATTGCATACCCTATAACATCGTTACAAAATAAGGGAACCAAGTTTAATTGGTCACAGAAATGCCAAGATAGTTTCAACAAGTTAAAAGGATTGTTAACGACCGCACCTATTTTAAAGGTAGCAGATCTGAACAAATATTTCACCGTCTATGTAGACGTGAGTAAAGAAGGACTAGGTGGTGTCCTAACTCAAGAAGGACAGGTTATTTTTTATGAGTCTCGAAAACTAAAGGAACACAAACAAAACTATGTCACTCATGACTTAGAATTGGTAGTTGTAATACATGCCTTAAAGATGTGGCAGCACTACATAATGGGTAGAAAGTTTCTGTTATTGACTGACAATAGCGGTGTGAAAATTTTTTTTAGTGAGTCGAACCTTAATGCAAGGCAAGCAAGATGGCTAGCCTTCTTGAGCGAATTTGAATTTGAGGTAAGACATATCATGTGACATCCCCAAAAATAAAGTATTTTTGAAATTTAAAATTTGTTGGAAAATTATTCTGTTTTTAGTAAATTTGAATTGGAAATTTTTTGCCATTTATGGAAATTTTGAATTTCGAATTTGATAATTGTAATTAATTATTATAATTGTTGGGCAGATATCTTATTTGACCCAACTAACTATTTGACTACGACATTTGTATGAAAAAAAATAGTTTATATTGATTGCAGGAGGACAAATGGAACAGCCATGTTAAAATCAACTGACCATGACTCCATGAGTGGGGAACATGTTGGAACTATCTCTGGGATGATTGTTACAAGTGGAAAATCAGAGATTTGGCCATTGGCAGCCCCTGGAAATCAGGGATTTAGAAAGCTGCGAAAATTCCCAAGGGAGGGAAAAGGACCTAGGCAAAAAGGATTTTTATGGATAAATAACATATGTGAGGAGGCAGGACGTTGCTGAGTATGCGGGGAGGAGAGACCATTGGTTTCTTGTTGTTATGAACACTACGGATTGAGTGTGAGGCAAGAGGATTTTGTTGAAACTGAAATACATTTCTGAGGAGGAGATTTTCGAGTTAGCCCTCATGGACTCATGGTCAGGCTAGGGGGTGAACTGGGCAAGTAACCTGGTTGCCCTATTCTACGGTTGGGAGGGTTGTGGTTGTTCCCTTTGTTTTCCCACGAACTGGTTCAAATATGTTATTCTCCTCCTTATATGCTTTGAATGAATTATATATGTATGTTATAATGTAGTTTTTTTGTGCTAATGGTGAAATAAGTTTTATCCGTGGATGAAATTTAGTTGTTATGGGAAGTTTATAACCGATAGCCTAGTTTTGGAATTTCCACTTCTGCAATTGGAAATTCTAGGGAACTACCTATGTATAATTCGGGAATTGAACAGATCTGTATATTCAATAAGTTTATGTATATCTCTGTAAGGTTCCGAGAGTCTTATTATATAGCTGATCCTTCCCTTCACTGATAATATTGAAGGGAAGAGACACAGGACGACATGGAATCTCCAGACCATAGATATTACCTATATAAGTACATATAGAAATATATATATATTTATTTGCAATTGGTATTTTGCGAGGAATCACTATTTAACAAAATGGTGTAACTGTAACAGATCGTACTTATACAGAAACATGATGTCACATTATATAAGTAATTAGATGATATCAATTGGAAATCAACCCTTTTTAAATAAAGAAAATATCAAATCAGAGAGTCTGAGACTTCTCTCTCTTTTAAATAAACTCGGTACTGTTCCAGATCAGATGGAATAAATCACATTGTTCAATTATAGGATATTATAGAAGTAGGTCACTCTGTAAGAGTAAAGGTAAGGAGATGCATGAATGTCATAAACCACATATCGATAGAACATCTAAGTGTAGTTTTCTATTTACAAGAAATAAAAGATCCATCTAGAAAGATAGCCATTGTATTAAATCACAAAGTAATGGTATACATGTAAAATTGCCCATTCGGTGTTCGACATAAAAAGGGAATATAATTCTTACAGTTCTGTACATATAGCTGACAATTACAAAATATCAGAAACCCCCTGTGACATAATGATAGATGCATGGGTATGGATGTACATAAACCTATATATATGTCTAGTTCCGCGTTCTGGAAATACATCATAGAATCGTAACCTTACTCAGACCTTTTTAGCTCCAATCTAATTACTACAAACTCAGAACGAAGCATATCGGAAATATATATATATATATANTGAGGTATATATGGTATTGTAGATCTAATACCTTCGAATTTCAAACATCCAGAATTTAAATAGAACATTCAATCTAAGATACAATCATAGTAAATAAATTCCCGAGAAGGTGAGACCCGAACGATACACTCAACAGTCATTTCATTAAATTCAAAAGAATAGGATAGTCTTGTATATAAATCGCTACCAGAGTCATACTATAATAACTGGGCCAAACGTTATGTTACATTGGGAATTTTTCCCCTTTCAAATCCGATAGGAAACTGAGAAAAAGGACTATAATGAGTGATTACATGTTCACAACCGCGACTAATCAAGTTCTGGAGGGGTTATAACGGGGAACTCGATTACCTTTTACATCGGGCTTGCGGATGAACATCTGAATTCTTCGCGTAAACAAAACCCTGGAAAAATTCAACAGTAGGAGATTAGCATTTTATATATGAGGAAGTATACGTCTTTGGAAAAGCTTTAGGAGTAACGCAGGCGAAGGTCCAGATAATTCTCTGTGACGCTATGGAGGTAAGGTCACGCCTGTACCATGCATTTAAAACCAAGCACACAGTAGGGTTATCCCTACAAGAGAAAACCCTCCCTCGGACTCTCAAGGAATTTGGTTATGAATCCTGGTTCACGCGGCCACCAAAAACCCTAGGTCCCGAAACATAGATAAACGAGGCTAGTACTTCCTCTCCATAACTAGAGGAGGAAACAGCGTTAAACTCAAGAAAATCACTTCTATAGGATTCAGGATGGCATCAAAGAATTACAAATAGATTACACCAAATGAAAAAAATCCGTAAATTACTGCACCATTTTCTTTATCAACCATAGTAGCATTCGTAGGGAAAGAACTTACCAAGAATGTGAACCTCGTTGTCTCCTACAATCTTGAGACAACCACCATGAAAAAAAACTTCGCTCCAATATATTGTTGCACATAACCTCTTCGCAGAACGCAACAATGGAAAACTGGAGACCCACTCGAAACCTAAGCGATGCATGGTCTTCTCGGAATAATTGTGGGGAATGCGGAGGACGATTGGCCATGTAACTATGGCAGGGTCGATATGACACTTTGGGAATAGAGCCCGTTCAATTCATTGGAATGAACAGAGCTGTCATTAATGAAGTTGCAGGGCTATAACTACCTGGACCACGGACTAACCCTTCCCTTTAAAGAAGGTTGGATTTGACCCTTTCTGACTTGACGGAAGTTAAATGCGCATTCATGCCTCTGTATTATTTGGAATTCAATAATTCGATCCTAATTGTCATTTATCCACTAATGTATAGATTTAGAAGTCTAATTAAACCATCGGTCTCAAGAACCATTACATAATAGAGACTTGGTAGTTAGGCCAAGTACTTGGCATTTCAAACCCGACCCCACGACTATTATGGATAGGAACTAGTTCAAGTCTCATAAGGTTAAGAATCATCAAGTGGACCTGTGCGCAGTCATGGAGTCTTATGCTAAATGAAGTTTAGCATGTTTTCATAAGACCCCGCTTATATTTATAGCCCTACGTAGATAGATAAGGACTAGAGCCAGAAAGGGGTCCATTAAAGCCTTGGGACCTTACCCTTATAACCTTTCTACTCCTATTAGTCAAAGATGTTATAGATAAGACAATCTTGCGGTAAGTGGAACTTTAGGAATTGCTTAACAAGATAATAGAGTGTAAGGTAGTATTTTATTACAAAGTTCTTTCTAACGGAGTTATGACAACAGAGACCTCTTCTGCTATAAACAGAAGAAAAAAATTGGTTGGTAATTATGAGGTACATTACATATCAAAGGTAAGTAAAACAAAGTAGCTGACGCTTTAAGAAAAAGGGTTCATGGGTTGTTTGAAATAAACATTAGCAGGGCAGAAGGCGATCTTGAACAGAGGATAAAGGATGCAAGTAATAACGACGAAAATTACACTAAAACAGTCGCAGAATTACACAACACTACAGAAAGTTCAGACAAACCATATCTAAGTTTGGACAAAAGTGGTCTACTACGATTTAAAAACAGAATTTACATACCAAATTCGACAGAGTTAAAACTAACAATTTTGGATGAAGTTCATAAGAAACCATATTCGGGTCATCCAGGATACGAGAAAATGATAAAAGCACTAAGAAAGTTATTTTATTGGCCTAATATGAAGGGAGAAACATCATAATACTTATCTAAGTGTCAATATTATCAACAGGTAAAAGCTGAACACCATCATCCAGCCGGTCTGTTGCAGCCCTTACCTGTGTCAGAATGGAAATGGGAGACTATATCACTAGACTTTATTACAGGTTTGCCTAGAACTCAAAAACAAAATAATTCAATTATGGTGGTAATTGATAAACTTAATAAGTCTGCACACTTTATTCCTGTAAAGTCTACTTTTAAAGCTATTAACATCACTAAAATATTCATGAAAGAAATTTTTAGACTGCATTGTATTCCTAAAATGGTGATTTCGGATAGAGACGTAAAATTTACATCTGCTTTCTGGAAAGAATTGTTTGCGGGATTAAATACTAACTTGAATTTCAACACGAGTTATCACCCACAAACATATGGACAGACTGAATGAACAAACCAAATTGTAGAACATATGCTCTGCATGTACGTCAGAACAAAACCAAGCAAGTGGGAAGACTACCTGAACTTAATAGAATTTGCATACAACAATGGGTACCAAACTTCGGCTAAAATGAGCCCTTCCGAGGTATTGTACGACAGAAAGTGTACGACTCCAATTAGTTGGGATAACCTAGTTGACAGACTCATGGTTGGACCATAGATTCTCTAGGAAAGGTAGAGCACAACAATAAAAGTAAAACAAAACCTAAAAGAGGCACAGGACAGACAAAAAAGTTATGCGAACCAGAAAATAAGACACTTGGAATTTCAAGTGGGAGACCATGTCTATTTAAAAGTCAAATCCCAGAAAAGTTCACTAAAGCTAGGGAACCGTGCCAAGTTGGCACCTAGATTTTGTGGGCCTTTCGATATCTTAACTCGAATTGGACCCGTAGCATACCAACTTGCACTTCCTGCCAATCTAAAAATTCATAATGTATTTCATGTTTATTTGTTAAAGAATTATGTTCATGGCCCTACTCATATGATCGATTGGAACTTGGTGTAGGTGGAAATAGAAGGAGAGTTTCAAGAGGAACCTCTACGCATTCTGGATAGGAGAGAAACAACACTTCGAAACAGAGTTGTCGCCCAAGTAAAAGTGCAATGGAAGCACTTTAGCCCTAAGGAGGACACTTGGGAGTTGGAGGGAGATTTACAGAAATATCATCCAATCCTATTCCTAGAAAAGAATGAACACTCAGAACAGTGTTTTATTTAAGGGGGAAAGGATGTAACATCCCCAAAATAAATTTATTTTTAAAGTCTGAAATTTCGTGGGAAATTATTTCCGTTTTTGGTAAATTCGAAATTGGAATTTTTTTGTCATTTATGGCAATTATGAATTTCGGATTTAGTTAATTGTAATTAATCATTATGACTGTTGGGTAGAGATATGATTTAACCCAACTAATTACTTGACTATGACACTTGTATGAAACAATTTTTTTTATATTTATTATGGATGGACAAATGGAACAACCAAGTTAAAATCAGCTGACCATGACTCCATGAGTGGGGAACATGTTGGAAATACCTCAGGGCTGATTATTACAAGTGGAAAATCAGGAATTTGGCCATTGGCAGCCCCTAAAAATATGGGATTTGGAAAGCTGTGAAAATTCCCAAGGGAGAAAAAGACCTAGGCACTTTTGGTTTTGAATATATAGCATATGGGAGGAGGCAGGACGATGCCTAATATGTTGGGAAAAGAAATCTATCTCTTGATTTTACGAACACTACTTGTTGAGTGTGAGGC
>ML782315.1:423716-454992 GCA_009831015.1 Picea engelmannii | reverse complement strand
CTTAAATCATGTAAAACTCAAATTCTTTCTCCCTAAATTTTGACCAGATTCAATCCCGTTTTAGTTTTCAAAATGAATGTTAGGCGACAAGATTAGCCTACTAGTTCAATTTCAAGAATATTACCTGCCCTTTTCTCTTTGTCAAGTTTTGTGGACGGTAGGCCGAACGAACAAATTGAAAATAATACCTCACCCATAACAATCCAACGTGGGTATCTGGGCAGTCAATTCGTCCGACGATAAGAGGGAAAAGTGAGACCAATCGCCATTAAATTCCTCGGGGACACGAAAGGCAATGCCAGTTGTCATTAAATTCAGCGGGGGAAGCGGGCATAATTGATGACTTATGAGCCAGTCTGGAGGGACCGCACATTTAAACTTTGGATCCTACAGAGTCCTAGACGTTTCAATGCAGGAATTCACGTTTTAGCACCGCTAATCTTCTTGTCCGATTAGGGTTTGGTACATTTGGATACAGCGTACAAAGTAGATATCCCAAAACCGCAAGAACTATAAATAATTTAGTTTTCATTTGGTTTTGTTCAATGTCGTCATTGGTTCTCTTGAAGCTTCATTAGTGCCGATGGATTGATCTGCTTCTACTCCGTTAATCATTCCGTCTAAGCAAAGCGAATACGAAATCTATAATTATACACGCGCAGAACCGGGCGGATTGCACCGAAGAAAGGAAAATGTTGATTGCACATTTCGTTTTCGGGATCTTCGGTGCGTATGTTCGTTCTGTCGACTTTACTTTCTTGGTTGCATGAAGTTTGTTGCAGGCTTCTTAATGTTTATTTTGTTCTTTCATGACAGGGAATATCACTGCACTGACACTCTTCTTAGTTCCCCTGTGAGTTTTCCTCGACCTATGTCGTCTTTTAATGAGAGTTTATTGATAATCATATAATTCATAATTGTTTCTAGTTGATGATCTGACTGGTACTGCAGAATTACGTTCTGGAAGATTACTAAGAACAAATCGACGGAAGAGTTCTCTGGATTTCCTTATGTTTCTACACTTTTGAATTGCTTGCTTTCTGCATGGTATGGCCTGCCGTTTGTATCAGCAAATAACCTTCTTGTGAGCACGGTTAATGGAACTGGAGCCGTCCTGGAACTCTGCTACGTGATTGTGTTTCTCTTCTATATTCGAGACAAGAAATATAGGGTAAGTATACTACTGAATCAAAAATTACTTTGAGTATGGTGATGCCCATTTGAACGGCGGTGGATGAAACAGGTGAAAATATTTGGTCTTCTGGTAATTGTTCTCATCTTTTTTGCTATGGTCGCTCTGGTATCGCTCTTGGCACTGGACGGACATGCAAGAAAGTTATTTTGCGGCTTCGCTGCCGCCATCTTCTCCATCTGCATGTACGCGTCTCCGCTGTCAATAATGGTAAATCTCTCTACTTCTTCCTCAGGAAAATGAAAAGACGTTTTATAAAATAAGATGTCGAGGATCTATGGAAAAATAATTACACTGTGACAAAGATTGCATGTAATTCGATCTCAATTAACAATGTATACATTCTATCGAAATCTAAATAAGGAGAAACCGAGGAACTATTAACAATTAGAGCGACAAACCTCTTATCTCTAAAGAGATGGAAACTTAATCTCTGATTAACTATGACATTACATTCCTGTTGATGTCTGCTCTTCTGTTTCTGCGCATTCCTCTAAAGCAGACGTTATTACGGTCACATTAATTTCAACGTTTCATCATGATAATGTTCACTCTTCTTCTGCAGATTAGTTCTTCTCTCCATTAGATCCATTGATATCTATCAGCATATACCAATCACTTTATCACTATGATGATGTTGTATTACGGATTTTTTTTTCGCAATCACTTTATATTCAAAGTGACTTGAAGCGTGATTTCAATGGTGTGCAGAGGACGGTGATTAAGACGAAGAGCGTAAAGTATATGCCGTTCTTCCTGTCTGTTTTTGTCTTCCTGTGCGGCACGTCCTGGTTTGTATACGGCCTCCTGGGAAAGGATCCATTCGTCTCTGTAAGTTTAAAAATACTTACCTTCCACTAATAAATGATAAATATCTTTGCAAAATAACTATAAATATTAATCTTTTGGGTATATTGGGTTAACTATTTTCGGTTTAATGAATGAACAAAATTCAGCATAAAGATTTTTGGTAACTTACGTAACTGGTTGAATTTATTAAAAACAAAAATAAAAGTATAACAAAATAAAATAGGTAATTCTGTGTTGACGCTGTATCAACAAGATAAATCTGATAGTTTTTATGGGTCCACAGGTACCAAATGGGGTTGGAAGTGTTCTGGGAGCAATGCAGCTGATTCTGTACGCTGTTTACAAAGACTGGAAGAAAAAGAACGCTAGCATATCGTCTCCTCCTGTAAAGGAGGAGGGAAAGGCAGGGGCCGATCACATGAGCGGTCTGGAAATGGGATCTTATGGGCGGGCAAACGCCGATAGTCCTCCCCAAACGTCATGAGTAAACAATTCAAAACTGTAACACCAAAAGTCATGAGGCTGAGGGAACACGGTAGCTTCATCTATCATACCTCTATGACAACTTGAGTTTATGACCGTGCATTTGAACTGCTGCGGTTAAAGCTACAATAACCTCCTGCGTGCGGAATTGCTGAATATGTATGGATCTATGGGCGTGCTGTGTGCTTAATTTGTGAATGTGGGTTGAGAGATCTCGCTGTGTTCTTAGTTTATGTAGTTTGAGAGATCCTGAAACCTTGATAAAGTAATCATGCGTACAAACTAAAATAAGGTGGTAAAGGCATCCTTTAATTAAGGTATGATGTTTCAATTAGATGAAATTCTCATTGATGGACGATTGTGTCAAATGAATACCGAGAAGACTCTCAAGGACGCTTAGTTTATGTGTGTTCCTCGACAGTTTGGCTTGTTCCGATTATTTTGTGATAAACCCTAAAAGGTATTTGAAATATTTAGAAGAGCATTAAAATTGGATATAAATAAGATATAAATATCAATATAAATTTTTCTACACTACAAAGATAGATCTTTGATATAAGTCTTGGCCTTGATATAAGTCTTGGCCTTGGGTATGCATATCTTTCATATAAGTCTTTGCGTGGTATGTGGATCTTTGATATAAGTCTTGGCTTTGAGTATGATAACGAGAGTAAAACAAAGCTTTATTTTGATAAATAAATGAAAATAGTAGTAAAGTTATTTATATTGGCTTAGTAGTTGTATGTAGTCCAAAATTAAAACTTACAGTAATTATGTAACATTTAATGTATTACTTGTGCATAACCTAAAATTAAAAGAGAAGTGACATAAAATGCTTAGGTGAACATCTTAGGACAAGAGTGCATGTTTTGTGATAAGTACTATTGAACACTGTGCAATAAGAATACCAAACATGACTACATGAATATTATGTTGGAAATTGTCATTCAAACAGTCTTACACTCTATAAATACAATGTCAGACATTTACTCAAAAGTCAGTCCCCAAGAAGGAAGATATAAATGAAGCTATCTCTATTTTCTCAAGTTTAATTAAGTGGTTGAAGAGTGAGTCGAATTAATGACAGACTTTAATGTTGAGTCGGTCTTAGCTTCTATAAGAAGTCTAAGTGAGTGTTTATTTAAGTCTAAGTCGTTTAGTTAGTCAATGATGCATATAGAAGAAGCGTAGAGGTAGAGAGAACCATCATGAAGAGTTGACAAAAGAAGTCGTTAGAGCTGAAGCTCATTTGTGTCATTGTATTTTGTATTCACAAACAGTGTCGAAGTTCATTAATATCAAGAATTTGTGTATTGACAAGTTTCTGTCTTATTACATAGTTTATGTGCTAAGCATAGTGTTATTCCGCATTTATAAATCATTTTATTAAAGTGTGTGTATTCACAATGCACAACAAACTCAGTAGTGTGTGTACTGCGCAGTGGTCTTGAGAACGTCTTGAGAACTCTATAGTGTAGCCTATTTGGTGCAAAATATTTGAAACTGGATTGCGGAGAGTAGACTGCACGCACTGTTGATCCAATGTATCTCAACCTTCAAATTGGTATCAAACCAGGTTCTATCAGAACAAGTTCAAAAGCAGAAACTTGTTGAAAGTGAAATATGGATTCTACCTCGAATCTGCAACCTCCCACTTTTACATGAAATAATTATGAGATGTGATCCTTGACCATGAAGGATTTGTTCCAAGGTCAATATGTATGGGAAATAGTTGAGAATGGCTACATGGAACCAATAGATCAGGTATCATATAATTCTCTCACACAAACTAAGAAAGATGTCTTGAAAGATCAAAGAAAGAAGGATGGAAAGACATTGTTTTACATACATCAAGCCATGCATGAGAGCATACTTCCAAGAGTTGCATTAAGAAAGAAAGCCAAGGAAGCATGGGACATATTACAAACCTCTTATCAGGGTATGGACAAAGTAAAGACTGCAAAACTGCAGATTCTTAGAAGAGATTTTGAAACCATGTCAATGAAAGATTCAGTCATAGCACATTCATTCTACACCCACGTCATTAGACTGATAAATCAATTTAAGTCTCATGGTGAAACCATAGAAGACATGAAATTTGTTGAGAAGGTACTTAGGAGTCTTCCTCCCAAGTTTGATACCCTTGTTGTGACTTTGAAAGAAGGCAAAGACCTAAGTTAGTTTAGTCTAGATGAAATTCAATCTTCCCTCATTAATCGTGAACACAGATTGAATAGGTCAATATGTCATTAGATAATGCATTTCTGCGCAGTCATCTATAAGTCATGGAAGAGGAAGGGGGAGATAAAACTCTAGAGACAGAGGAAGAAGTTATGACAGAAGTGGATAGGGTAGAAATCCTAGAAATACTAGTGGAACAGGTCAAAACCCAAGTACTAGTCAATCAAGTTGTCAAAGAACTAAAAAATCAAAGATTCAATGCCATTACTGTAAAAAGTATGTACATTATGCATATGAGTGTAGAAAGAGACAATATAATCAGAACAAGAAAAGTCAATATGAATCACACATCCCAAATAACCAAACTCACCCTATGTTTATGGTGCGCATTGTAGTTGTGCCTAGCGCTATAGAAATGCCTAATATAGTGTCACCAGTTGAATGCAATGTTGCTCAAGCAAGTCCATGTGACATATGGTATTTAGATTCAGGTTGCAATAACCACTTGACAAGAGACATAGAATTGTTTTCTAGTTTGGATGAGTCAATCCAAACCAAGGTTACACTTGGAACAAATATCCAAGTAACTGTCTTAGGGAAAGGCAGTATAAACATTTTAACCAGAAAAGGAGAAAAAAAAGTTATGTCTGATGTATATTATGTTTCTGGTCTAAGGTATAATCTGATGAGTACACGACAACTGTTAGAAAAATGATGCATAATCTACATGGAATATAATCACTGTGTGATCATGGATAAATGCCCAGGCAATCTTCTTATTGAAAAAATACAGATGCCAAGTAACACGATGTTCCCATTGACAATAAAAACGAGACGAGAAGAAGAATACAATGCAAATTGTTGATAAAGGAAAAAGTATGAGGTGAGACACTGCATTTATAGAAAAAAGTGTGCATATTTCCAATGAAAAAAATAATGTGTGCAGTATCAAGAAAGGAGAAAATGGTGGAGAGATGAAGGCAACATTCCAATCTGAAATACAGGATGATTCTTGGTTATGGAATTTCAGATTTGGACATTTGAACTTTGGAGTTCTGAAGCTGCTACACACAAATGATATGGTAAAAGGTTTACCATTGATTGAAAAACCAAAAAGGATATGTGAAGGTTGCATATTTGGCAAGCAACACAAAAAATCATTTCCAATTGCAAAGTGTTACAGAGCAAAAGCTCCATTGGAAATAGTACACTCATAATTTTATGGACCAATGCAAACTCCATCTATAGGAGAAAGTACTTATTTTATAACATTCATTGATGATTTCTCAAGAAAGACATGGATTTATTTTCTAAAGCATAAATATGACGCATTGGGTTGTTTTCAAAAGTTTAAATCACTTGTGGAGAAGTAGAGTGGTTATTTCATAAAGTTTCTAAGAACGGATAGAGGAAGAGAATACATTTCAAGAGAATTTCAGAACTTTTGTAAATTTCATGGCATCTACAGGCAATTTACCGTGCGATACACACCACAACAAAATGGTGTCACAAAAGAAAGAACACAACCATCATGGAAATGGTGCGCAGTATGTTGAAAACCAAACATTTTTCAAACAAGTATTGGGTTGAGGAAGTAGCAACTGCAATATACATTTTGAACAAATGTTCGACAAAGAGTGTGAAGAATAGAGTTCCTCGGGAAGTGTGGACAGGTTCAAAGCATAATGTGGCATGCTTAAAAGTTTTTGGTTGCGTCACATACACATATGTTTCAGATGAACTCAGAAGGAAGTTGAAAAACAAAGGACAAAAATGTATATTTGTTGGGTATTCTAAAGAGGCAAAAGGATACAAGTTGTATGACCCTGTCGCAAGAAAAGTCATAATAAACCATGATGTTCAGTTCATGGAGAATGAAGCATGGGATGGAACCATAACAAAGATAGTAAACATTATTGACACAATTGAGCATGATGATATAGAAGATGAAGTGTTTCAAACACCATGCACAAGTCAATGATCAATCCCATCTACATCTGGCACTGCGATGCAAATCACCGCACATAATACTCTAGTAAGAACAATAGGTGTGTAGTCTACACCTAGAGCGCATCAAACACCAACAAGCATTCCAAGAAGTTCTACATCTCCAGATCCAACTTTAGCAGCTTTGTTACCAATAATTTAATATCCCCAAGGATGAGCCCTATTGTAATCATGTTTATGAATTGTAAATCATGTTTTGTAGGTTGGTGAGCTGAGTATTGATAAGTTGGTAGGATTATGTGTTTATTAGGCTAGAGAGCCTAAGTGTTAAAGACCAGGAGCCTGTTTTTGTAAATGTAATATGCAAAACATTAATAATATATAAACATTGTCATGTGTTGACCGACAATGAAGAAAGAGTGATGGGTGACTAAGCTTCCACAGATTGGGTAAGGGAGAGGGAGATGAAAGTTTGGAAGATGGCCTAATCTTGAGGGCTTAAGTCCTTGAATAATAATTTATTATTATTCCAAAGTTATGTGAAAAACATGTCATTTTTATCCTAAGTCATGGGAGGGGTAATCCATGCAGCTCCAATATGTGCAAAAAGGGAATGCGTACTTGATGGAGTGCATGCAGCTTCATTGGTACATACATATTGGCCCTCGGGTCCGAGATTCACTCACAGGATCGTTCTATATGCCCTTAGAGTCCGATCGGCTCTTTCGGATTCTTCGTTGGAACCCCCTTTCAAATCCATCCATAGGTTCTTTTTTACAGTTCGCGATTTCGCGAGTTCGCGAGTTGAAACTACGACTCTTCCTCCTCCAATCTGCGATACCTGAGATTGTGAAATGGTTACAACTCCTCTTATCGTCAGCGCCTTCCTCACGTGACCGCCGGTTAGTCTTATCATTGGCTTCTCTTTCCTCTCGTGCCTTCGCAAGTTTCAACGTCGTGCCTTCGAGCTCTTAACTTACAAACTCCCAAGAAGCGAGAAGTCAATGAAGTGTTGACTCCCTTCCTCTTGGCAACACGTGTCCACCTGTCTGTTTTTTCGGGCCCGCCTTTGTGGTTCTGCCACGTGTCCCTCGTGCCGGCTTCGGTGCTTCACGACTTCGCCTTTTGTGATTTCAGGACTTGAATTACCCGACTCTTACCCTCCGATACGTCGAAACGCGAAATTTAGACAAGTCTTCAATGCGGGTCCCACTCGGAACGTCCCGCCTTTTTCGGAGTTTCAAACCTCATGACTTTCGCGAGTCCTGATGTTGAACTTTCGACTCTCCAACTCACAAAACCCCGAAGTGGTCAACAAATTCTGACTTTTGTGTTAGCGAGCACGCCATCGGTCCACTCCCAAATGAACAACCCTGATTCACTTCACAGCTTCGCCACTAGCGAAGTTGAAGGGTTTCCCTTTTTAACCTCCAATGTCCTGGTCCCTGATATAGGTGATCTCGCGACACGTGTCCTTCTTCCGCAAACGGCTTAGATCCCTTCGCTATCTCAGGACTTCATCTTTCCCGATTTCGTGAGTCTCGCTACAAAGGTTTCAACCCTTCACCTCCCAAGACCCCGAGATGCAAAATATGTGAGTGCTCTGATGGCTCTGTTGGCCCAGATCCTACGACTCTGTTCTCCCGATATTTACGCTTAGAAAACACACACCATAACCTTTTTTCTCCTCTACGTGATCTGACGGCTTCCGTGACTTTGCAAATCCTCCACGAAGGGTTCTGACTATCAAATTTCTCCTTGAAAATTTCAACGAAATGAACACGGTATCTTCACGAAAACTTGTCTGCCAGTAAACCAAAGTTGTTGCATCTCCTTCCAATGTTTAAGACACAAATTCCTTTAAACTTTCTCCACGACTCAAGTCTTCAAGAAGACTCCTGCGCACACTCCTTGCGGAAATTCTTGAATACTTCCAAGTATTTGAAATTTCAGACTCTACGCAGTCACTTTGCAGCAACAGTCCTTCACCCCTTCCCTCAGGTTGCAAACCCTGAGAATCAACTTGGCCTATGCACACCCTGCACAGCTCCTTTGCTTGACTTGCACATCTATGAGAATGAGAACAACGTTATCTCTTCTAAGCTTTCAGAGATGAAACTCTGGACTCTTGTCAATGCACGCCTTGCAGACAACTTCACTGCACTCCTTGCAGGAAAAATCTTGCTCAGGAAGAGAAACAATTGAAACTCATTCCTTACTCTCTCTCAGACTTCAAACACAAATCATGAAATCATATACACAACACATAAAGAAAATGTATAACAGAAAGTAAATGTCCATGAGCATAACATTCAACATGCATACACAGAGAACAAATACGACACCATGAATTTGAATCGAAGCTCTTTCTATTAATTCAAATCTTTGTACATGGGTGTTTTCAACTACAACTCTCTGCTCTCTTCTCTATGCTCTATGCTCATAATTCTACTAATCATGTTACAACTATACAATGAGGGTGTCTATATCCTGTTTCCCTCTTCGCTCCTAAAACTGTCTAATCTAGGAATCCAAGTCCACCTACTTACATTCATTAACATAAATGCCTTCACCTAACACATATGAGAGCGGGATAGTCAAGTTCTGTTTACAAATTAGGAAGTATGCCTCTCCTTAACTATTACATTTAAGTTCAGTGCCTCCAAATTCAAAAGATTTCAAACAATTTATCACATGCCAAAATGCATTGGCATTGCCCCACGCTCGCTTGATGTTGGCGATGCTCCTGCATCATACTCCCTCACTTGAAAATTTTCATGGGCTCCTGTCCATGAGCTCTTGCATGGTCTATCCATGCTTCTGGATCTCTGCTTCATTCACCCAGCTGGCATATTCAACTGGATGTCCCTTCCACTTGACCAAATATTCAAAGTATTCTTTTCTCCTAGTCTTCTGGCTAACTCTTTTGTCCAGTATGCTTTCCATATGTGGCTTCTCTGCAACTGGCATCTGTTTTGTCCACTGAACCTCTGGTTGTTCATTACCTTCTTCTGCTTCATCATCTTTGTAACGGTACAAATATAGGACATTGAATATCAGATAAATTCGGATCCCATCGGGTAATTCAATCTCATAAGCATTTGCCCCAAATTTCTTCAAGACCTTACATGGTCCGATCTTTTTCAACTTTAGTTTGTTATATGTCCCCTTCGGGAATATTTTCTTCCTCATATGTGCCAGAATCAAATCACCAACCTCAAATTGAAGTTGTCTCCTATGTTGATCTACTCTGCGCTTATACTCTTGGCTCAAATTTTTGAATCGCTTCTTCACCTGGCTGTGAAGTTCCTTCATCGCCTCTGTGAAATCCTTTGCACTATCACTACTAGTTGCATTCTTTTATGAATATCTCAATTCAAAAACTCCCCATTGGCTGTATCCCATAAACAATGTGGAATGGACTTTGCCCTATGCTTCTGTTTAGTGAGTCATTATACGCAAATTCCGCCTATCGAAGAATATTCTCCCACTGACTCTAGTGTTCTGTGACCAAGCTCCTCAGCAAGTCTCCCATACTTTTGTTCACAAATTCTGTCTATCCATCCATCTGAGGATGATAAGCTGAACTGAACGACAAGTTTGTTCCTAGCTTTTTCCATAAGGTCCTCCAGAAGTGTCCCATGAACTTGGTGTCTCAATTCAAAACCATGCTCCTTGGTAAGTCGTGAAGTTGAATGACTTCTTTGAAAAACAGATTCGCAATGTGAGTTCCATCACTGGTTTTCTGACATGGAATGAAATGTTACATTTTGGAAAATCTATCCACTACCACAAATATTGAGTCAAATCCTCTTTGTGTTCTTGGCAACCCCAATATGAATTCCATGCTTATTGCATCCCATGGCCTGTCAGGTATGGGTAACAGTTGATAAAAACCTGCATTCTATCTCCTTCCTTTTGCATGTTGAAAAATTCTACATCTGTCCACGAATATTTTGACATCTGCTCGCATTCCTAGCCAAAAATATGACTCATTCAACTTTTCAAATGTCTTGTCATGACCGAAATGCTCGGCCAATCCTTCACTGTGTTTCTCCTTCAACAAATTCTCCCTCATGGAGCATTTTGGAATACAAAGTTGATTACCCTTAAGTAGTAATCCTTCCTGGATCATGTATTCTATCCATTGACCTCTGTCCCTGAGAATTGGAGTCTCAGTTGCTTCATACACCTCCTTAAAATCTGGATCATCTCTGTACATGTCCCTGAAATCATCAAAACCCAGTGTTTTGACTCTGAATTCTTGTAACAACAAACATTTCCTGCTCAAAGCATCATCAACTTTGTTAGCAATTCCAGAAATATGCTTGATTACAAAAGTAAAGTTCTGCATTTATTCAACCCATTTTACATGTATTTGATTCAACTTCTCATGTTGAGTCACAAATTGCAAAGCATGATTGTCACTGTATAAGACAAACTCCTTAGGAATTAAGTAATGCCTCCATTTCTTCAATGCCTGGATAATAGCATAGAAATCCTTGTCATACATGGAGTATTTCACTTTCGCTTCATTCAGCTTCTTGCTTAAATATGCTATCGGCCTGTCTTCTTGACTCAAGACTACCCCTATTGCAAATCCACTTGCATCAAATTTTACCTAAAATGTCTCTGTAAAATCCGGCAACACCATAATCAGTTGTTCTGTGATTTTCTTCTTCAACAAATTGAATCTTTTCTCAGCCTCTTATGTCCAGTGAAAAGACTTGTGTCTCTTCTTCACTGTGTCCATCATCGGTGCACTAATTCCACTGAAATTCCTGATGAACTTCTGATAGAAACTAGCCAATCCATGAAAACTTCTCACCTCAAATATATTTTTCAGTGATGGCCAATTCTTAATTACCTCCACCTTATTTCGATCCATCCTCAACTTTTCTGCAGAAATAACAAACCCCAAATAAATGAGCTCCGTCTTCATGAACGAGGACTTCTTCATGTTTATTATCATCTTCTCTTGTTGTAGCCTCTTCATCACGGTGGTCAAATGTTTCAGATGCTCTACCTCTGTTTTACTGAAAATTAGTATGTCATCTAGATACACAATGACAAATTTTCCGATGAAATCCTTTAGGACTTCGTTCATCAACCTCATGAAAGTACTCGATGCGTTTTTTAAACCAAACTGCATAACAAGACATTCATAAAACCCTTCGTTAGTCTTGAAGGTTGTCTTCCATTCGTCACCTTCCCTCATGCAGATCTAATGATATCCACTTTTCAAATCAATCTTTGAAAAAAAATTGGCCCCACTTAAGCAATCCATCAAATCATGCATCCTTGACAATGGAAATCTGTACCTGATGGTTATATTGTTGATCGCTCTCGATTCAATACACATCCTCCAGCCTCCATCTCTCTTTGGACTGAGTACTGTCAGAACATCACATGGACTCAAGATTTCTCTGACCAAACCTTTGTCCATTAAATCATGGACCTGTCTTTTGACTTCTTCATTCTCCTGTGGTGTCAATCTGTACGCTACTTTGTTTGGCAAACTGGCTCCAGGTATGAGATCAATTTGATGACTCACACTTCTAATCGGTGGCAACGAACGAGGTAGTTCGTCCACTACTATGTCAGTGAACTCTTCCAGCAGTTCCTGAACCTCTTCCGGTAAATCATCTACCCTTGTGTTGGTTAAAACAATCTTTGTCTTCCTGACCACAATGAATTGTGGTTCCTCCTTCTTCCTAACCTCTGTAAGAATTTCCTTCCCACTCATGAGAAGTACATTGTTGATTACTTTAGGTTTTACCTCTTTATCTTTGATTGGAGGCAACATGTGAGTTCTCCCATTATTCTCTAGGGTGTATGTTTTCTTCCTCCCATCATGAATCACATTTCTTTCATATTTCCATGGTCTACCCAGCAATAGATGACAAACATCCATAGGAATAACATCATAGAGTATTTCATCTTTATACCCTCCTATTTTAAACTCAACTAAACATTGCTTAGTGACATTTACCTAATGTCCTTTTTGTAACCATGAAACTCTGTATGGGCTTGGATGATCAATCATTTCTAGCTCCAGTTTTTCTACCATCTATGTTGAAACGAGATTGTCTGTGCTACCACTGTCCACAATGACCTTGCATACCCTGTCCTTGGTTTTGCAAGCAATCCAAAAAAGTCTGCTCCTTTGGACCGAACTCTCCACTTCCTTCTCTGGTGTCAAAAGAAATTTTCACATCATCAGCGATCTTCCTCCTTCAACATCCTCTGCCTCAACATTCACCTCTGTTCTTTGGCGATGTGAGTCTCTCCTTCCTCTTTCTTCTTGTCTGGACATTCATAAGACTTGTGTCTAGCCTTTCCGCACGTGAAGCATGTTATCACTCCAATTCTTCCTCTTCCTCTACCTCTAGTACGAGGAAAAATGTTGTTATCAACATACTCTCCTCTCTGATCAACATACTGCCTTCTTTGTCCAGCATATTTCCCTTTCTGTGAGCTTCCACCTCTCTCAATCTAAGGTTTCTTCCAGTCTTCCTTAGGCTTATGATTTCTATCTTGGACGAATGATTTTCCCCTGGCTTGACTTCTGCCTTGGCCTCTTTGACCTTATTTTCGGCTCAACTTCTCTTCCACCTTTAGAGCCATTTGATAAGCATCTTCCACCGTTCGGATGGTTATCATGCTCATCTCATCCTGAATTTCGTATCTCAGGCCATTCATATACCTGGCAACCTTTTCATCATTACTTTCATGATGACCTTCTCTGATGTTCATCCTGTAGAACTCTTCAGTGTACTCCTTCACTGTCATCAGCTTCTGTCTCAAATTCTTCATTCTCCGAAACAGAGTAATATAATAATCCCTGGGAATGAATTTCACTTTCATCTTTGCAATCATCCTATCCCAACTCTTGATCTTCTTCTTTCCTTTGCATCATCTGTCAGCTTGTATCTCATCCCACCACAATGTTGCATATCCTCTAAGTCTCGTGACAACATGTTTGACCTTTTTTTCCTCTTCAACATCTTCATAGTCAAAATATGTGTCCAAAGCTCTAAACCAGTCTAGAAGCTCTTCAACATCCAAGTTTCCCTCATAAAATGGAATATCCATTTTTGCCTTAGCACCCATCCTTGCAACAACCCTAATCAGGTGTTCATTTGCTGCATCTTCTACTGTAATTTCTTCTTCTTCATGTCCAACTTCATCTTCACTTTTGGAATCACTAAGATCCCCATCACCGGTTGTGCGCCTCTATGTTGTCTCCATGTCCTCAAGTTTGGTGCGTAGTTCACACATCTCTCTTTCTATGGATGGATCAGGCATCTGCCTACCCCTTCTTCTCGAAATTTCCCTATCCTCTGGTGGATAAGGTGTTTGTCTGTCCTTTCTTCTCGGTGGCATGGTGAATCTATATTTCTCACTTTCCCTGTCTGAAATATACAAATAGAGTTAAGCTCTGATACCAAATGGTGTAGACCTATCGGCCCTCGGGTCTGAGATCCGCTCATAGGATCGTTCTATATAAAATCTTGTTTTGTCTATAATGAGAGGAGGCTCTTTTCTATGGATTTCTGTAACTATATGCCACTCATAGTTCCCTTTAATTCAGAAGTTTCAATCTAAGAAAAATACAATGATTGGTTGGTATGGAAGTTCTCTGATTGGCTGGTATGGAGGAGGGAAAGGCAGGGGCCGATCACATGAATGGCCTGGAAATGGGATCTTATGGGTGGAAAAATGTCGATAGTCCTCCCCATAGGTCATGAGCAAAGAAATCAAAACTGTAACACCAAAAGTCCTGGGGAGGAGGGAACATAATCTATCATACCTCTATGACAACTTGAGTTTATGACCGTGCATTTGAACTGCTGCGGTTAAAGCTACAATAACCTGCATCATGTGGAATTGCTAAATATGTGTGGATTTATGGGCGTGCTGTATGCTTAATTTGTAAATGTGGCTTGAGATATCTCGCTTTGTTCTTAGTTTATGTGGTTTGAGAGATCTTGAAACCATGACAAAATATTCATGCGTCCAAACTAAAATATGGTGGTAAAGGCATCCTTTAATTAAGGTATGATGTTTCAATTAGATGAAATTCACATTGATGGACGATTATGTCAAATGAATACGGAGAAGACTCTCAAGAACTCTTAGTTTATGTGTGTTCCTGGACAGTTTGGCTTGTTCCGATTATTTTTTGATAAACCCTAAAGTGTATTTGAAATATTTAGAACAACATTAAAATTGGATATAAAGAAGATATTAATAGAAATATAAATTTTTCGACACTACAAAGGTAGATCTTTGATATAAATATTGGCCTTCGGTATGCATATCTTTCATATAAGTCTTGGTTGGGTATGTAGATCTTTGATATAAGTCTTGGCTTTGAGTATGATGATGAGTATAAAACAAAGTTTTATTTTGATAAACAAGAGTAGTAAAGTTGTTTATATTGTTTTTTTAGAAATGTTTTATGTAGTAGTTGTATGTAGTTCAAAGTTAAAATTTAAAAAGTAATTATGTAACACTTAATGTATTAACTCAATGCATTACTTGTGCATAACCTAAAATTAAAAGAAGAATTGACCATAATTTCTTTATGTTTTTGAAAGTTGAAGTAGAATTTGATAGATATGGACCTTAGTCACTTGGGAATCAAGAACATGTTCTTAGATTGTGCCACACGTTCTCAAGAGATATTGAACATATTGCTAGTTGGATTTTGTTGACGGGACATCCACAATCTCCCAACATCTTCTCTAGTTTATTCCAAGTATGTATCTGTGTTGGAAAGTTAGTTTTCATTGATGTAAACTCTAGATGAACTCTATAAGAAATGATGTCAACCCTATTCAAACTTAGAAGAAGCCCTCAAAATATGGCTAAGTGGTTAAGTGGTTGAGAAGCCAGAGAGGTGTGTTCATGGAACCCAAAGTTGTTTGAGGAATAAGGACATGAAATATAGTGTAAATGCTGGTAACACACTCATGGGTGGATAGTCCTCATCATGTTGTTTCCAATGGTAAGTGGTATGCCATGTGGTTCCTCAGGGTTGAAGAGATATGCCCTATAGAAGTTGGAAGCCCCAAAGAATGGTTAAGAAGCCCCTAAACTGCCCTAAACTGTTACAAGTCATTAATTAAAAGGTAAAAAAATTGTAACAAGAAATAATGAGTTGACCCTAAAATTAGGAAATAGGGTAAAATTAAATAGTAAAAAAATTGTAACAAAAAATAATGAGTTGACCCTAAAATTTGGAAAAAGGGTAAAACAATTATAAGTTATTCCCAAAACAAGGCACTTGAAAACTATAAATAAGGAAACTAGGAGTTCATTTGTTACATCAACTCAAGTGATTTTTATCTGAGGTAACCAATGATATCTGAGGATAATTTCAGAGGCAAGATGAAGTGAGGAAGGATGAAATTCCAAGGGAGGATGAACTCTTGTGATGATGTGTTCTAAGGTTTTTTTATTTAAAGGTCATCTTACCATTTTCGCTATAAAAGTTTTTCTAAGATGAATCAGATAGTGAACATTGGAGGTTGTTGATCAGACATATCAAGGTACATGTGGTAAAAATTTCCTCTTCCGGGTTGTTGTATTTTTGGAGATACACTATGTGGACGAGAGGGTTTTTGGTTAGTCCTCAAACTAGTCTCAAACATGTGTTCTGAGTAAAATAGTGAGAACTTATTAATAGAGAATCCAAATTCTATGCAACCAATTGCAGTGGAAAAATAACTATCTTTCTAAGTATCTTGTGCGTGAGTTTTAGAATCATATATAAAATATTGAGTGTGTGGCATGTTGTACAAGTTATGTCTCCAGAATAGGCTAAAATTCATGAAGGTTTGTCATTTTCACTATAACTTATGTTCTAAGAAGTTTCAAACCCTGAAATTTTGAGGTGATGGAAGAAATATCTCAGAGTATATGTGGTTAAAATTTTAGACCTTTGTTCATTACAAGTACATAGTTATTCTTGTTGAAATTTAGGTTTTGTGATTAATCCATAACTAGTCCCGTGAGACCAAGGTAAAGTTTGATAAAGATGTTATTATATTGTTGTTGAAGTTGAGGAAGAGCTATAGGTCTATAATTTTTTGTATCATGTCTACTACAGTATCATAGGTATTGTTACATGTCTTATTGAGAGTTATTTGTATGGTACATACTTGAGGAATGTCTTGATGATGATGGTACATGATATGGTACACCTTTGTGATGATATGATACATTGTTAGACATATATCTTGGCTATCTTGGTATCTAGTTTTGTATATGTCATGGTTATGTCATGGTTATGTTATCACATGATTGAGACACATATTATTCTACTTAGTTGAGGCACATCATTGATGATATTTTATGGTACATGGTGTATGGCATGATTGAGACATATCATGAGTGATATGCTATATGGTTGATGCATGGTATGGTACAGGTTATGGTACATGATTAATGTACATGGTATGGTGATGGTTTTGGTATCCATGAGAGTGGATCTTGTTATATATCAGTGACAACAACAATGATAGTAACAGGTTGGATGATTGGTTGATCATTAGTGATAGGTTCATGTGACATTGGTAGTCACAGGTTGATGTGACAGTGATAATGAAAGGTTGATGTGAAATTGGTAGTCATAGGTTGATGTGACAGTGAGAGTGACAAGTTGATGTGATAGATTGATTAGTGGTAGTGAGAGTGAGTATAGACTTATATTCACTGCAGTGGCACATGGAAAGGAAAGGGGGTTGTAGCCTCCTTCCGGTTGGTATCAGAGAACTCAGGGAGTTGGAGCTTCTTTCATGTTGGTGCATGTAAATCAGGGGGTCGTAGCCTCCTTCCAATTGGTGATGGAGAACTCAGGAAGTTGGTGCTTCCTTCAGGTTGGTTCCTATAAATCAGGGGGTTGTAGCCTCTTTCCAGTCAGTTCTATAGAATTCGGGGAGTTGTAGCTTCCTTTAGGTTGGTGCCTATAAATCAGGGGGTTGGTTCCTCCTTGTAGTTGGTGCTGGAGAATTTGAAAGTTGGTGATTCCTGTGAATATATTATTGATATATATGAGAAATCATTCTATGGTTTTTCCTGTTCTAAGACTTTTGCGACCATTGTTTTGATCAAAAAGTTCTTTCGGATTCATCGCATAGGTTTTTGATTTTCGACGTTTCGGACCAAACCAGTGTGGTCCATCATCAGGAAAATTATAATGAGATATGAAGGAAAAAATATATAACAAGTGTAAATAAATACTTGAAAAGTTTTTTATGAAGAGCCGACATATGAAATCAGGAAAAATTATATTTTTTTGTTTATTAATTATATTTGTTTGTTTATTAATTATTTATTAAGAGTCGACTTATTAAAATGAAATTAAAAAATATAAGACTTACAATTTTTTTTTATAAATTAATATCCTGAATTATTCAGATTGGTTAAAAGATGATGATAAAAAGAAATTGCTTGTTAGTTGCCCTTCCACCCCTAAGATATATGGACTTCCTAATATTCATAAGGAAGGGGCCCCTCTTAGACCTATCGTCAACACAATAGGCAACCCTACTTATCAACTTGCAAAATATTTGGCTCATAAACTCAAACCCCTAGTCGGCAACACAAGCTCCTTTGTTAAAGATTCCTCTTTCTTTGTAAACAAGATCAAAAACATTAAATTGGACAAAGATGACACCCTCGTGAGCTTTGATGTTGTTTCTCTCTTCACTAAAATTCCCATTGACGGAGCAATGAAAGTTATCAAGAACATCACTGACCTAGGTACTGCTAACTTAGTTGAGCTTTGTTTGAATTCCACTTTCTTTATCTTCCAAGGTGACGTTTATGGACAAACCTGTGGGGTTGCTATGCGATTCCCCCTCTCTTCTATCATAGCCAATTTATTCATGGAGGATTTGGAAAAAAATTCCCTTATCTCCTCACCTTTCAAACCTAAATACTAGATTAGGTTTGTTGATGATACCTTTGTCATTTGGCCCCATGGTTGTAACAAATTATATGAATTTGTGACTCACCTTAATAAACAATCCAATCACATCAAATTCACTATGGAGGTTGAAAATAATGGTAGTCTAACTTTTCTAGATGTAAGGGTCACAAAAAGACCTAATGGATCCTTATCCCACCAAGTTTATAGGAAGAAAACTCACACCGAACAATATCTTCATGCCAATTCCCATCATCACCCCTCCCAAAAACTAGGTGTTCTCAACACCTTAGCCACTAGAGCCTTCAGAATTTCTGATGATGAACACCTTGATGAAGAGAAAAATCGCCTCCTCAATGTTTTTAAAGATAATGGCTATAAAAAACATCAGGTGATGAAAGATTTTCACAATGCCACTAAAACACCTAGGAATAAAGAACAAACAAATAATGAAGTGTCCAAAGTTTTCTTATCCTACATACAAGGGACAACAGACAAGCTTGCTAGGATTTTAAAGAAGAAAAACATTGGGGCAACTTTCAAACCCTTAAACACCATTAGGAATTCCCTTAGGTCAGTCAAAGACTATGTTGATCCCATCATCAAAAAGGTGTCTATATGATCCCATGCTTGTGTGGTAAACAACACATAGGAGAAATAGGTTGTTCCTTTAAAATTAGGATTCAAGAACATGTCTCTGACATCAAACACAATCGCACTCGTCCCTCAACTTTGGCAGAACATTAAGATAAAACTAAATATCACATTTGTATTGAAGACACCAAAATTCTTGCCAAGATAGATCACTATCACAATAGGAAATTCAAAGAAGTAATCGAAATTGAAAAATAGCCTAACAATCTAAACAGAGATGATGGATGGAAAATTAGTCAAAATTGGATCCCAGCACTAACCAATATGAATAATTCAAGATATTAATTTATAAAAAAAATAATTGTAAGTCTTATATTTTTTAATTTCATTTTAATAAGTCGACTCTTAATAAATAATTAATAAACAAACAAATATAATTAATAAACAAACAAATATAATTAATAAACAAATAAATATAATTTTTCCTAATTTCATATGTTGGCTCTTCATAAACAACTTTTCAAGTATTTATTTACACTTGTTATATCTGTTTTCCTTCATATTTCATTATAATTTTCCTGATGATGGACCACACTGGTTTGGTCCGAAACGTCGAAAATCAAAAACCTATGCGATGAATCCGAAAGAACTTTCTGATCATTCTATGGTTTTCTGCCATTTGGGTTTCCACATAAATTCTTGTGTATTGTGTATTTGTGGTTGTTTATCATGCACTAATGAATGATATTGTTTATGATGCAATGATATATTGAAAACATAAGTGATAAAATATTGAATACCACTGATAAACTTGAAGTTTATATATATTGTGATTGAAAGTGGTAAAAAGTGCTCATATTGATTCAACCCCCCCTCTTAGTATTCCAACAATTTGTATCACAACTAGTCCTTCAAGAAAAAAATTTAACCACTGGAAGGAATATCATGGAGTATGTTAAGATTGGAGTACCACAATTTGATGGACATAACTATGCTTTATGGAGAAGAAGAATGAAAACATATATACAACACCTACCATTATTTTGACATATACAGATGGTAAGAAAATCATGAAAACAATTCAAATGCTATAAATGTGATTTTGAATGGTATAGATCACTCAGTATATGTCAAAGTTATGCATTGTGATTCTGCAAAGGATATTTGGGACAACCATCAGAATGTCTATGAAGGATATGCCAAAGTCAAGGGGCCAATCTTTAAACCTATAGAGGACAATTTGAACAGTTGAAAATGAAGAAAGATAAAGATATTGCAGCCTGTTTTATGTGATTTGATGAAATAGTGAATGCTATCAAAGGCTTCGGAGAAGAAGTTAAAGAACCAGTCATTGTCCAGAAGATAATAAGCTCTCTCCCAGTGATATTTGGTCCTAATATTTAAGCACTAGAAGAAAGATCAGATCTCGGTACGATAAGCATGGACGAGCTACATGGAATATTTACAACTTATGAAATTAAAATAAAACATGAGAACCCATCCAAGAAGGAATCAACTTTCAAAGCATCCAAGAAGACAAAGAAGAAGAATAAGCACAAGTCAAAGTCAAATTGCAATTGCAACGATGATTCAAATGATGATGAAGAAATATCTAACTTCGTAAGAAAGTTGAAGAGAGAAACCGTCAAGTACAAAGGTATTCTTCCCTTAAGATGTTTTAATTACAATAAAATTGATCATTTTGAAAATAATTTTTCTAATTCTAAGAAGTCAGATAGTGATGAAGAAGAATATCCCAAGAAAGAAAATAAATATCAAAAGGGAAACAAGAAAGGAGATAAAAGGAAAGTCTTCAAGAAATAAATCTACTCAAGAGAAGACAGTTCTGCATCTGATGAAGATGATGAAAGCGATAGTGACTCAGAAAGAGATTTCTTTATGGCTTCAAAAAATAAGAAAAGAACTCCTGAAAGTGACAAAGAATAAAGTGAATTAGATCTTGAGGAATAATTAATCAGTGCTTTAACTGAGTTGAAGAAAGAAATAAAGAAAAACAAATCATTCAAAGAAGAAAACGTCTCTTTGAAAACTCAACTTGAAGAGGGAAATAGGAAGGAATAAGCAATGAAGATATAGATGATTAAGAAAGAAAAAGAGTGTGAGAATCTTGAAGAAGAAGTTGTGGTATTGAGAGTCAAAGTCAAAAATCTCAGCAAGAACTTGAAAATTTCTCAAGTGTTAGAAAACATTCTCAACAGTCAAAGGTGATATGTAATTCTATATGCAAAATTTAAAATGCAACAACATAATAGGCTGACATGCAGGAATAAAACGTTGCACAATACAAAATACACAGAGAATGAAAGAGAACAACACTAGAATTGGGAAGTAAATGACCATCTATTATATTTTCAGTAAGAAGACCCCCTTTTTATCAGATTAGGTGATTTTTGTTTTCAGGAACAACAAGTGACTTGTATTTATTTATGATTGACAAGAAGTGTTTCCAATTATTACTGACTAACTTTTAACTGACCTTCTAACAGACACTATGGAGCGCCTTGTCTTACTGGACTGGCGAAGGATTTTTATTAATTAACTACTTGATAAAACTAACATGCTAATTATTTATTAGGAAACTGTAATGTGTTCTCATGATAACTGGAATAGGAATATAACCACCCTCTCTGGTGTACCAATTTGTCCCTTTTTAGATCTGGAAGCGTCCCTGCTTTCGCCAACAAATGAGGAAATTTGCACTGCATTCTCTCCAATTCTTTCTAGAACTATATCTGGATCATATCCAAGTGGGTGTAGCTGAAGATGCTTTCCTCTGGATCGGTGCTTGTCCCACAGGAGCCACACACGAGTTTCCAGGTGAAAGGAAAATGGTGTGTGAATTTTATGCAGAATATGTTTTGCATGCTCTAGTGTAGTTGGTAATGTAGCGACTACTCGAAGATGAAACTAAGCGAAAGTGTGTGTATAATGGTGTGCTAAGTGTTGTTCTTGTTGTTGATGTGTAGAAGCCACTCGATACTGATTATCTAGCACTTCATTATCTGCCTCAACATTTCCCTTAAATACAAGCTCCTTGGAAGAACAACAGGTGTGTCCAATACACCTTGTATGATTTACTGCTCCAACTAAGAAGGGATGCCTCTGCATATGATTTTTCCCCGCTATACTTCTTTCTTAATAATTTGTTTGAAAAAAGAGGAACTTTCAAGAAAAGTGTTATAATATGTTGGATATGGACAAGGAAAATATGAAGGTGCAGTAGGGCATGAACTGAGAAGCTAGTCATGTTAGCATGCTATCACATCAGCCTCTTGGGGAGTGGGGCGATATGAAGGGGCATTGGAAAAAGAGGCTTCTTGAATGAGATCAATGATGTTCTCAATAGAGAAAGACATGGGTAGTCGGGTGGGTTGGGGAAAGGAATTGACAACTTCTGGGAGTAGGGGAGCCATGTCTTGCAGTGTTTATTTGGTCATATGGTCTAGTTTAATGGGGTGCACCAAACACAAGGAAACATATTTGTTCATATTTACTTTATTAACGACTGCTTGTTCGGCCAAAGGATCTATTGAGTGAGGGGTAGAGGAGGTGAGAACATAGGTGCATCCTTCATGTTGCAAGTGGTATTTATGGAATTTAGCATGATAAACAAGGTTTTGGGATTGTTGGTAGGGGATTCCAAGTAATAGGTCAACACAATATAAAGGAGAAACATCACACACCATAGCATCCTGGAAAGGGTCAATAACAAAGGTCACCATACAACACCAAGAGACAGTGAGACACATGCCTTCCTTTTGTACTCATCCGAGATGATATGGTTCAGAGTGTGGAGTAGTTCGGAGTTGTAGGCATTGGACCAAGTCCTAGGAGATGAGGTTCTTTTGGCTTCAGTTATGTAGGATGAGAGTAGCCAATTTGTGATTAATTTGATAATTATGGGTAAACAAGGGCACGTGAGAGGTGTCATGTTCATTGGTGGTCATCAGAATTATAGATGGGTAAACTTATAAAGGATTTTCAAGAGAAACGACTTCAGGAGGGTCAAAAGAATAAGACTGAGCGACCTATGAAAAAATATTTGTGTTCGGGTGAAGGTTTTGAAGTTCTCAAAATTTGACATAAGAATGCGAGTTGGTCTTGTGGAAGGTACACCAAGGCGTCGTTCGAGGTCTAGAGGTGGTAGTAGGGGTAACCTAAGAAGGGCCAACAGTAAAAGAGTCATAACTTGGTTGGGGTGAGTGGATCCGTGGAGCCACTTTACGCTCCACAATGTTGATTAATTGGGTTGGTTGTCATTGATGTTAACCCTTGAAGAAAGTCCAATAGCGAATTCTGGTAGCACAAAGGTTTGGGTAATGGACCCAAGTTTGTTTGATGAATAATGGTATGAGTTTTGATATATTTGTAGGTAAATCTATTCTATATGGATAGTACATATCATGCCATTTCGGATGGTATGTGGAACGTTACATAACTCCTCACGGTTACAGAGTTATGGCCATGCGAAGTTGGAGAACCCTCATGAGTCATCTAGAAGCCCCAAAAGGTCAAAGTAGTCAAAGTGTTTGCAAAGAATAAATTATTTAAATAATAAAGTGAAGTGATTAATGTATTATAAGTTAAAGAGGATGCAAAAGAAATTATTTAAATAATAAAGTTAATGGAGAACTTACTAATTATGTAAAGTGGTTAAGTTAAGTGGACAAGTGGTTATAAGTGGGTTAACCCTAAAATAAGGAAAGTGGGTTAATATGGTTAGAAGGTAACCCCTTGACGAAGCTACATAAAAGTATAAATAAGAGGCAAGGGTCTCTCATTAAAAACACACATGAATATCATTGAATATCTATTTTTGTGAAAGGTTATTTGGGCAGGTATTATTGATAGAGAAAAGTGCAACAGAAAAAATATGGCAGGAAAACTACGGAAGAAAAAGTGCGGCAGGAAAATTACAGAAGAAAAGTGTGGTAGAAAACGTGTGGCAGGAAAACTACAGCAGAAAAAGTTGGGAAGAAAAATTGCAGTAGAAAAAGTGAGGCAGGAAAAGTGCGGCAGAAAAAGTGCGTAAGAAAAAGTGCGACAGGAAAAGTGTAGAAGATAAAGTGCGGCAGGAAAAGTGTGGCAGAAAAATCATAGCAGGAAAGTGTGGCAATAAAACTTTGGTAGAAAAATCGTAGCAGGAAAAGTGCGGCAAAAAAATTGCAGCAGTGGATTTGCAGCAGCAAAACCACGACAACAAAAATCTACAAGAAGAAAAAAAGGTATGGTTCTCATATGTGTAGTGTTGAATTTATGAATCAAGTTGAAGGTTTGCCTTGTAAATATGTCAGATGCCCTCTTGGGAGTTTATGTCTTATTTCTAGAGTTGATCTAAGGCAGATCTACTGAAGTTTAGTATTGGTTCATGTTTGAGGGATTTTGGTTGAGGTATGTTGGTGAAGTTATTGGTATAGATAGAGGTTGTATAACAGTGAGGTTCTAGGACATGGTTTGAGGTGCAGACTTCTGGTATAGTGTTTGAGGTATATGTGATCAGATTAGATTGGTTGATGAGTATACATTGATAGGTTTCTCAGTGACATATTTATTTTCTACATTTGACACTTATATTTCAGGGCGGTTGGACGGGGAAAGGAAATATGGTTGTAGCCACCTTCCGGTCGTAGCCAAAGAACATAGGGGTTTGTAGCCACCTTCCGGTTGTAGCCAAAGAACATAGGGTTTGTAGCCTCCTTCTGGTTGTAGCGAGAGAATTGGGAAGTTGGAGCTTCCCTTGGGTTGTATCCTGAGAAACTAGGGGGTTGGAGCCTCCTTCCAGTTGCAGCTAGAAAACAAAGGAAGTTGGTGCTTCCAATGAACGTAATTCCTAAATACATATAAGAAAAAACATTCTATGGTTTTCTACCACTTTGAGTTTCCACGTAAAACACTGGTGTATTGTGTATGTGTATGATTGCTCATTTGTTCATTGTTTATTTACTCTATAACTATTGTATGATAATGCTACATTGATATAACACTTTCATTTTATGGTGAAAAAATGATTAAATTACTCTATTACTGATTCACCCCCCCTCTCAGTAATCCAACAATTGGTTTCAGAGCAGGTTCCTTTAGAAATTAGTTTAACCACTGAAAGGTAGATCATGGAGAGAAACAACATGTATAAAAATGGAATACCATAGTGTTATCACTGGAATTTCGTCTGCACATGGTTACAAGAACTCAACATTGTCAAAGCAGTAATGAAGTCATTCATGGCCCTGAGTTAATCTCACAGCATTCAAAAAAGGGAAAAAAATATATAAAGTAGTGACAAATTGAAGAGCACCTTACAGAAGTTGGGTGCGCGCGCACATGCGCAGAATAGGAACGTAGAGTGCGCCCATACGCGCACGATGCGCGACTGTTAGTGCAAAAATCCACACACCTGCTAAACGACACATTTATGAATATGGTCGGCCTCCCAACCACTTATGTTTTAGCTCCCAAGCTGATTTGACCTCCAAATCTGGGCTAGATCCGAATGGTGGGCTGGTCAAAGACCTAATAATGCCCTAAATGGCCTCTTTTCACACTACAAAGGAGTTACACAATAACCCAATGCAATGCTATAAAAATCCATGAATGCACCTCATTTTCTCAAGGAATTCAAAGTAATGTTATGTTGCCTAGATTGTTTTAAGGACTCCATCCTTGACAAGAACACATTGGCACCATTTCATTGAGCAATCCACCTCTCCATTGAGTGTATTTGCAAGGAGTTCTTTCACCACCATTTTCATTTTTCTTGTTGTAAGGAGAGCAAGCTTATGAGGGTCTAAGAGCCTTCCCTTGGAGGAAGAAGGGACTCATAGTTCCCTTCCTTCTTGGTTCTTTGATTTCATCAATAGATCACCCTAAAAACATTGGTGACATGGGTTTTTTTATTTTTGTTATCTCTATGTCCCTATGCTTATGATTTTGGTTTATATTAGTTTAATTCTTGCTTATAGTTTTGTTTTTATTTCTCTAACTCTTTCATCTACAACTGTCCTACTCAACAAGACCCAACTGGGCATGCAAGCACCTCTTATTTGCTCAACAAGGTGACGAAAAGGGTGCAACAAATTGGCGACTCCACTGGGGAAAAGGTATCAAATTCCTCCCTCATTTGGGTTTATTTTTCTCTTCTTTTAGTTTGATTAACTTGCAGGTGCACAAATCGGCCTAGGTCGACCTACCAACCATTCAATTCAAAGGAGAATTGAGAGAAATCCATCTGGATTTTTCTTTCTCGGCCGTTTGTCACAGGTGTGCGGGTATTCCACCCCACAGATGCGCATCGTGTGTGCATGCTCTTAGCTAATATCCTTTCTCTGTGCACATGCACTTTCAGACCTATCTCTGTTCGCGCGTTAGCGCTCTATGCGCCTCTGTCTACACTAGGGGTCGCGCATCTAAGCAAAATTTCACATTGTAAGTTGTTGAGATGTGGGGAAGGCTATTTGCCTTCTTAAAATTGATGTCAATCATGCTCTAAAAACTGCACCACACTTAGTCCCCTCATCATATAATAGGGTTATTCAAGCACACATAGGCACTTAGGAGGATAAAAATCAATTTCCCTTATTTGCGTTTTTCCACATGGATGGCTAGTGGTGACTTACAATCTAAGGTGAAAATCATTTTTAATCACATCTAACTTACATTGGGACTAGAAGTTGAATTACAATCGCTTAGTATGCTCTTCTCTTGCGCCTTCAAGCGACCTTGAGAATCAAAAAAAGATTGTGAAAGCAATTTAATCTCCCTTAACAAAGTTTAAAACCTTTAGGAGAGGACAACGACCCTTCTTGGGACCCCTCTTAGTTTTATTTTTCAAACACATCTTAAATATTGTAATGGGCCCATACATGCCCACATGCTACAAAGATAGGATAGTGTTTGAAAATTTTCTTTCTTAGATCAAAACACTAGGAAAGTTTAAAGGTTTGTAACGAGCCCATACATGCCCACATGTTCAATCTAGGATAGTTTCAAGCTTTTTCTACATTACATCACAATAGGGAGTTAAAGGATAGTAACGGACCCACATGTCCACATGCTAGCTTCTTAAGGCTTTTGAATTACGCAAGGTTGTACCAAAGGCACTTAGTTAATTAGGTAATCAAACTCTTATAAGGACCAAGCGAAGTCCACATGCAGCAAGGTGACATCTAATTCACTAAAAATTGGCACACTTTCACTCACACACAAAAGTCACTTGTCACTCACATAGCTTCTTCTTGAAACTTGGAGGTCAAAAGTAAGTTTCCTCCAAAGGGATTCCGAAAATACCCCATCTTTTCTTGACAAGACTATCCACTCCCATTTTTAATCAACGAGGTTGGTTTGCACCCCCAACCTCCCAAAACAACTACATCTAAAATCTTTCTAAAAACTCACTAAGTTTTCCTCCATAGGAGGTGCCAAAAGAAATTTTTTAGTCTAGGTAGGATTTCGGGGATAGGCATCCAAATAACTCCCCGTTATCTGGTTCTCACATTGTCGAAACATAGAGGTTGTCAAATAGGGAACTGAAAATCCTCCAAGTCAAGTGTTCCAATCACCAAAAGGCAGGGAGATACCCATGAAGGGTTGAAGGCCGAGGTCTGGTTGTTATGTGCATCCCCCCTTGAGGCACCCACCTCTTGGACGAGATCCAGCTCGTGACCCATTTCTTAGGCCGAAAATCTAAATGCCACACTTTGAATGAGGTACCTAGTGACCAAATTTAGGACATCTACCCAGGTGGCGATTGTGGGTTGCAATTGCACCTTGATTGGATTTTGTGTGGCTATTGGGAAATATCACCATCTCTTTTGGGATATGCCCCCTTTACCCCTCATTATAACCAATTATTTCATCCTTCACTAGTTTCTCTTCCGGTGACTTCAGACCCCACTGTTGAGTACTATTGGAAGGTCTAGTGCTATTTGAGAGGAAGGACGTTACGTTTTCTAGGACATGAGCATTTGCTTTCTTTTGATTCCCCCACGCAGAAAAAACCCACTTACCCACATATATGTTTCTATCTCATTTTATGTATGATGCACATCTGATTACAGTTTGATTTGGATATATATATATATATTGTGTAAACATTCAACACAAAGGCTTTTTGTTTCTATATTTCTCTCACCACTTTTTGCACACATTCACACAACTAGTCTAACATCATAGGGGAACCACAGAACCCCCGTCGTTCACAACACTTGCTCAATCTCCCTCCTATTTTAGGGGGGGTATCTGGTTGTGCCTGCTCATCGGAACCTCCTTCACACACTCCTGTGAGTGCTACTATCTTAGGATCAGCTTTTCTTGGTTCTACATTACTTGGGTCAACTTCCCAAGGTCATCCGTTCACTCGCTCTCCTTTACACTGAAGCGGAGGACCCACTTCCTCTCAAGGAGGGAGCACAAACCCACCTAGCCCCCATCAAAGGTCAGGTTCACAACACACTATGGCCGGAGCTAACCCCGCCCCCCACTACAGATGCCATATTTGGCCTCTCTCAACATACCGGATTTCACCAAACTCACCAATTATCCTATATTGCATGATCCCACATGACCTGCAATGCCAACAAAACTCCCTTCAGATATACCAAAATTTGAAGGAAAGGCAGGGAATGACCCTGCCAATCATGTCATGACCTTTAATCTTTGGTGCTCTTCCAATAGCATTATGGATGATTCCATCAGACTGCGATTATTTCAACGCACACTGACTGGCCCATCAGCTAAATGGTATGTCGAAGAAAAATCTGGGTCCCATGCGACCTTTGAGTCATTGGCCAAATCATTATTTACCTTCTTCCAATTACCCATCCTCCACGACAATGGTCTAGAAATACTATCTAACTTCAAACAAACCTCAGCCACACACATCACTGACCACATTCATGAGTGGCGTAGGCGACGTAGTTTGTGTAAAGCAGAAACCACCAAGCAATAGTGTCTCGACTGGTTTCTTAGATCACTTGTCTCTCTCCTTGGAAAGGATGTAGCTTCCACCTTCCCTCAATCGAAAGAGGAAGCCATCAACAAGGCCCAACAGTATGACCTCATTTATGCACAGTCAAGGTACTTATACACGGTACTTCCTGATCTTCCAAAACCTGTGCCATTTGGCCAAGACAAACCTGGGATGTCGCACTCAGCAGACAGACTAATAGGTGCCACCACACACCATGGTCCACAACCCCAACCACCACCGATGTATGGAACACCTCAATACCCGCCAGCATATGGAGGCACTCCTTATTACCCCCCACCTCCTTATCAATAGCCATACCCTGTTGCTATACCTCCACCCATTAGTGGACCACCACCGACACCTCCCATACATCCACCTATTCCCACAAACAGTGGTACTCCCTCAACATCATCTTATAGTACTAGTGAAAGAACTACGCCTTCCTATGTACCTTATGGATCAATAACACCCCAAAATCCATATTTCTCATTTCCTGGTCCTCCACAACCCATGGCTTCCCCACATCCACATGCGGGGGTAAATTTTGTCCAACCTTCCGCTGCTCAACAATACCAAAGTTTTGAACAGTTGAATATAGCCAAACCAACTCATCCATCGAACAATGCCAAGAAGAAAGGACAAAATAGGAATAACAACAACCCAGGTCAAGGCGGGAATCAACCCCCACAACACCAACCAACTGGGGGCAACCAGAACCAAGGGAACCAAAACCCCCAAGGGGGAAATAACAACAAACGCCAAGGGAGAAATAATGTTAAAACCATCTTCCCTTGTTCCCTTTGTGGTGAGTTCGGTCATTAAAATCACCATTTCCCCTAGATCGTTAATTTCAAATGGTTGAAAGACTCAGGTAGTCTTCCCCATTCTCCTACACAACCCGCCCCCCCCGCAGGCACCACAACAATACGTGCAACAACCCCCTCCCGTCGTGCTGCAAAATCCTATTGCACATCAAGGTGTGATAAACACCCAGTAGGATACACATCATCCCCCACCTCAGGTAGGACAATATCGCAACCCCAACAATCCAACAGAGCGTACAATTCTCCTGACCAGTGAGGAAGAAATCCTTCTAGAAACACGTAATCGTCAGTATGATGCACCCGCTGAGTCTAGTCCTCTCTCTCCAGAGACAACCCCTAAACCAACAGGACCCTCGTTGGTGATCCCTCGCCCTTCCACCGAACCACCACTACGCATCCCTCGCATCCCCTTACGCAGGAATGTCCACAACCCACGGGCTAGGGTAGCTCATAACTATAGCTTGGTAGACGACTTAGCGCAATCCCCGGCTGCCATGTTAGTCTTGGAAGTCCTCCAGACTTGTCCTACGTAGCGAAAATCAATACTTTCCACCTTGGGGGCAGTCAACCCTGCCAATACTAGACTCATCACCTTTGATCTTGACAACGGATAACCTCGTCTTCCCACCTTGATTGCTTTTCATATACCAGTAAAAATATGGAACATCACAGTTCATCGATGTATCATCGATGAAGGTGCATCTACGTGCATTATGTCCAAAACAGTATGGCAGAAACTTGGTTCCCCGGAACTCATACCCTCTGCCATCACATTACGAGCTTATGATGGATTACCATCCTCTCCTGAAGGGCTCTTCCAAAACGTCCCCGTTGAACTCAGGGGAAAAACTATTCTCATTGACATAGAAGTTATCGACGCTTCGCTCGATTACAATATCCGGTTCGGTTGTAGCTACATGTATGCTATGAAGACAGTGGCATATTGCAAGATACCAGATATATAAAATATGCAGAACAGAAATGAAATGCTAGAAATGACAGAATAACAGTAAAATATCCAGCATAATCTTCACAATACACAGAAATGATATACGAAATAGAAACATAAATAGCACTTTGAATCAGATAGCAATGTTCACAGGCCTCTTCGAGGGGGCAACCTCCAGTCGAGCAGCGCTCTATTAAAATAATATCCAAGCTAGGGTTTTTCATACCCTTGACCCTTATTTATACTAAATATGTCTATTAAGAGAAGCATCTAGAGGAAGATCCTTCTAGAAGCGGAAGCTTCTATTAGGTCTTCTTACATCCGACTTATTCTATTTTATTGAAAGGTCTTATTAATATTGACCTTTATTACA
>ML782315.1:355862-386195 GCA_009831015.1 Picea engelmannii | reverse complement strand
CATGCAAAACACCTCCTTAGTCCAAGCTTGCTTTGACCAAGCAAAGAATTTCCTTGTGCCATGTGTCCTCATCATAAATAGAATGCCCTCTAAGATGGGCTTTGATTAACCAATATAATATAAAATAAACCCCTAGAAGAGGTCCACCCTTGCAATCTGTGTAAGAAGGTGGTTATGGGACCACTTTAACCATGCCATATAATATTAAATAGTCCACAAAAATCTATGCCCTTGAAAAGTGTGCCAATGGCAATGATTGCTTCCCTTTGATCTAGGGCAACAATCAATAAATAATCCTCCAAAAGGTGGGCACCCTAGACAAATCTGCAAGGTAGTTACATAAACAATAAATGTCCCCAAATGCCAACTAGGTTAGGGATCCACTTGTTTAATGAGTCAACAACCTAGAAATTCCAAAACAATGCCCAATATAGCAAGGTTAGTGAGGGTTCTTCCTCCAATGCAATAACCAACTCCTCAAATGATGGATCTCATGGACATGTGTGCAATAGTGGCCCCTTGGTTGTCATAACAACCCCCTTAAAGATATGGATGCCCTAAAAATGTGTGCCATTAGCACAAATTCATGTGCAACCAACCATCTCTCCTCAAACCAAGGAAAAAGTGGGACAACTTAGGAAAATACGCATAAAGGGTGAAACATCCCACTAAACCAATCTGAACAAACCCCAAAACCATGTGCTAGAGAATGAAACATTGTGCTAGTACCATCAATCATCTCAAAACCATGGGGCACTCTAGAACTATGTGTAGGGTAGTTAGGCCTCCTCAATAAATGTGCCAAGATGTAATGACCAAGGGAGCATTCCAAGATATGAGTCAGCCAACCTCCTTGAAATCTCAATCACATGGTAAAAATAGGGCCCCAAAGCTAAGGCACTCCTCATGAATATATCTCAACCATCGAATGCAAAACACACTTTCCAAGGCATGCACCTTAGGGATATGTGCCCAAGAGTGAGGACACAATATCTTAAGGAGTATCAAGCAATGAGCAATAAAACTTAGGGAAAACCCTTAGTTGATGGGTATCCCTCTCCATGAATGTGCTAAGAGTAAAAAAAGAGTGAACCATATATGTAAGACCCTCATCAAGCTCAATTCTCTATCAATATCCACATGTAATATGCAAGCCTCCAAATATGCAATGGTTCCCCAAGAGGTGATGCTAAATGAAACAAGAAGTATCAAATCCACAACCAATAGCCATCAAGACACACATCCTCCAAGCACAACCTGCTTGGGCAGGGTCTTCAAACTAGTACAAGGCCTCATACAATATGAGGGGTAACTTGTAGAATAGGTCAGCCATATGCAAGCCAATTGATTTAGGAGACCGCTATTGCAAGATGAGGCAAGAGGGAATATTTAAGAGTTGTTAGCAAAATTGCAAATGACAAAATGCCATGCTTCAAGTAATTAAAAACAAGACTTTGTGAAAAGAGGGATAAGTTAGCTCGTGTGGTAGATGAAAGCACTATATATATTTCCAAACAAAGCACTGTTACACCACATATGGCCTTCATGCATTTGTCAATGGAAGACATCAATTTGTTGACCATAACCTTGCTGCAATACTTGCTGGTATAATTCATCTCCTCTAGAAGTGACATAAAAGGCGGTTTCTAATAGGATAATAGTTCTGGGCAAAGCAAAGGTTATGAATGAGAGGATAAATTTGATTTCCATCAGATCTGGTAATCAGGAAACCATGTGTTGTAGGAAAATCTCCCTGTGGATAGGTAGATTGCCTCAAAGAGCTAGACCCTTAACTCTAAGATAGAAAGTGCTTAACGTGGACACTGACTTCCTTTCAGATCTACACAAACTAATGCATGAGGAGGAAGGAGAACAAAAGTACCTCTTTACCGACATTTGTCCTTGCACACTTCGAGTTGAGCTCCAATATTTCGCTCTTCGATAAGCCCTGTAGACAAACAAAGTACGACCACTTCCTACTCTGCCAAGATTAGTCCGAAATAGATCTATCTACTAAAGAGACAAATTTATGTGAGATTGAACACAAATTAGAAAGAAACAGGGCAAGCAAATTATATTAATGAAGACAAAACATTGCTTACAACCATGGATGAATTGCAGCAGTTTCGTCAAGTCCTCCTTGTCTACCCCTTGCTCAAAAGATCCACGATCTGAATGACGATAACTTCACTGATTGCTCCCTATGAGATCATAGATCTCTTTCTTCCAAAATATCTCTATTCTAGCACCACTTATGAGATCATAAGTTTGGTGTGATTCTCCTTTTCAGTCCCCTTTCACCATTAGAAAGCTTGCTTATATAGCCTTAGAGAAGCTTTAACCACTTGAGATATCCTTGGGGAAGTTGAGGATTTTCCTCCTTCAGTTGAGGATCTACCCTAAGATCATGGCTGGACTAGGGATTCGAATCCAACTACCTTCCAAGAATGAAAGGATTCTTCCCCCATTCATCTCAGCAACTTAACTACTGCCCACAATAGATAGCACTCCCTCAAAAGGGCCATCGGAGCATTGTAGCACTACCTAGTAGGCTTTAGGGGGGCGCCAGTGCTCTCAAAATCCATAGCACTCCCTCAAAAGGTCTAGAGGAGCTTTATAATGCTCCCAGATAGTGTAAGGGGGAGCGTTGGTGCTCCCATAAGAGGTATAGGGGAGTGCTCCCCTCCAAAAACTCAGTTTTTGAGGTGCTTTCAGATGGAAAAAGGATTGTAAGCCTGCTAACTCATTTCTCCTCTTCCAAATCAAATGTTTGAGGTGTTTCAAGTGTCCTTCTCATGTTTTTATAGGCATGACATAAGCATCATGGAAATATGGTTCCCTGACACTTGCGACACTTGTAAGAAAAATGCGACACTTGCGACACTTGTAATGACGACACTTGCGACACTATCGAAGTGAGTAATTTTGACGTGTAATAGATTTCCCCCCAAAGTATGAAGTTAGAAGATGAGAACTGATAACTGAAATACTTTGTAGACTTTCAAGCAAGGGTATAGACGTAGAGAACCTGAAAAAAGCTACACACAAACATCCAACAAATATTATGACATGTTTCAAACCCAAGGTAGGCATACCTATGCTTGGGTGATCAAGACTTGCAAGATATGGCCACCATAAAGTACACTACGGATCCATAATTGTATTGATAAAAAGGTATAGCCACTAAAAATACACTGTGGATCTATACTCTAATGACCTAAACTGATCGTAGTCACAAAAAATACACAGTGGATCTACGAGATGACAATAGACACGACCAATACAATGTGGATCTATGTAACAGTATATGTGTCATTGTTCAAGAGAAACTCCATCGCAACCTGGGCAAAGTACATATCAAAGTGATCACTCAACTCAGGGTCTTCTTACCAATCCTGATGTAGTATGAAGCTAACCATGTGAATAGATGTCTTGATGTCGAACATGGAAGAAACCACTTGATTACCGGTCAATGGTGTGAACCGTTAACAAGCGCGAGGCAGATCACCATTAATGTCAATGATTCCCAAGGTACCCGAGTACATTCCAAAAAATGTGAATGGATGAGCTGGAGTTGAACATCCATGGAATCATCCAAGCAGAGGTCAATGATGTAAACCTACTGTCAAACGTGAGGAGGCATGCCATTGAGGCATGTAGGTCCCAAAGTACTAACTGGTTTCTAAGTCTAGTTCCTGGATAATGTGTCAGAGTCGACTGGAATAGAATCGTCGAAGGAGTGCCTTGATGTATCCCCCATCAACGACACGAAATAGACACAGAGATATAATTGGTAGAGAAAATGAACATGGATTGACATGGGTATTGAGAAAAGATATTTGTGATGGCTGACTCTCGAGGTGGATACTTCCCTTGAACACTGAGGCACAAAAGCAGAAACATGACATGGACCAAAACTTGATGATGCAGTGGATGCTATGACTTATGTCAGGTGACCCAAAGGAGTGGAAGAAACTCAAAGGATTGGCTCAGTGCAGAGGTTTATCGGATTATAATGCGTGAAAAAGACACAGTGTCGTGTTCAAGGGTGACTCTAAGAATTACTTGGTAGTGTTCTCACAAAACTGCTTGGCTTGCTTCTTTCAATTTTTCCCCCATCCAGATAGACGAGTACCTCTTTTTGATTTAATGAGCTCAAGGAGGATAACACATGCTCGATAAAACTCACCTTCGGTAAGTTCCTCTTCCTTTGTTTAACAAACTAGAAGAAGTAAGGGTTCGGTCCCGTATGCGCCTGTCGATGTTTGTTTTAGCGAGTCCAAAGACAGAAAACTCGAAGGTTTTTCATGATTATAGAGTCTAGAAAACACTTAAAAGAGAACTCTCTTAGTTCCTTTTTTGTAAAGTAGTCTGGCGAGACTGAAAAAGAGATAAACTATCGCTCAATAGACGTTTTCTTCAAATAATTTAATGAGCATGAAGAGAAAAAGGTCGCTCGGTAATCTTTTCATATTTAGAGATTCTGAAAAGAGCTTAAAGATGACTCCAGTGTTGTCCTTTTTCGTGTATCCATACAGGTCTGAAAAAGAGATAAAAGTTTACCCAGATGCATTCTCATGTATTTACGAGCACGAGAAAGAACAAAGACTAAGCTCAGTACTCTACCCCCATCTTGAAAGCTAGGGACTTGACTCTAGAATGATCATCAAAGGCTGGAGACATGCCCCCCAAGCTTCAATTCATTCACCAACTTTGAGGTTGTCACCAATTTCTATGCTAGATGGAGAAAAAAGGATACAGGTGGATGAAATGAAGGTTCAAAAACGAGACCTAAGGAAAGACTCGACTCGACATCTATGAGATCTAGCGAAAGACTCAAATTGAAGGGAGAGGTGATTGTGTCATTTTTTAATGAGCTTGACACAGGAAAAGAACTATGATCAAGGTTCCAGTTTCGATCCCCAGATTGTTGTTTCATTTTTTAACGAGCTTGCTACAGAGAGGAAAACTATGTTCAAGGCCTATGTTTCATTTTTTAACAAGCTTTCCACAGAGAAGAGAAACTATGCTCGTGACCTCTATTTCATTTTTTAACGAGCTTTCCACAGAGAAGAGAAACTATGCTCGTAACCTTTGTTTCATTTTTTAACGAGCTTGCCACAGAGAAGAGAAACTATGCTCGTGGTTTCGTTCAGATCATGGCTTCCAAGAGGATAATTCTCTGGAAGGGTACCATGTCAAGGGACAAAACTCGTTCATGGCCTCCAAGAGATCTTCGTCGGATGGAAGAGAATCACTCTGGAAGGAACACATGTCGAGGGTCATGACAGGGGTAAGGATATCAGGCTCCAATAACCCTACCGAATATATCACCATGTCAACCACTGGATCCAAATCATCAAAATTTGAAATCATGGGAGACAATGCCACATAATTGACATGCGGCGGGGGCGTTACTGTCTGCATATAAGAACCACTTAGGGAGGTAACCCAGTTAGGGCCGATGAATGAAAGTTGATGAATAGTTAAAATTCTTCCATCGTGAGGGAAAGATATCACACGGAAAAGGGTGGATACAAGAGCTTTCATAGCATAGACATAATCCTGCCCAAGGAGTAATCGAAATCCAAGGGGTCTCGGACTACCATGACATCGATAAAGACAATTTTCCCTCCCAAAGTTACAGGAAACTAAGGAAGGATCCCTAAAGGTTGACTAGTTCTTCTGTTAAAATCTAACAGATTCTATGTAACCAGTGCAAGCTGCGGACAACCCAAAGCGTACCAAGCAATAGAAGACAAAATACTAACGGACGCACCTTCATCTATCAGCATTTGAGGAACATCCCGACCATGAACCTGTACTGTAATCTAGAAAGGAACGTGAGAGGGAAGACGAGGTCCAGTTAGCACACCCCAATCAAAAACGATGGCTTTAGTACTTGGAGGGGGTTTCACAGGAGAAGGAGGAATGCCCCCCAACACGGTAGAGTCTGTATTAACAAGAAAAACATGGTTAGTATCGGGTTTAATCTCTAGAGGGAGAGTAGGATCAACCGATGATTGGATCAGATTGACCACGCAGACACTCTTCAAAGGAAGAGTGGGATTGATCGGTGATGGAAACGGATCAACCACTTTGGCACTCTTTAGATGAAGGGTGGGACTGATCGAGGAAGGGACTGGATCAGTCACTTTGACATTCCACAATGGAGGAATGGGATCGATCGATGGCTAAACTGGATCGACCACTTGAGTTTCATTCTCCAAAGGAAAAATGGGGTCGATGGGTGGAAACAAATCGACCGCTTTGGTGTCATTCTCTAATGGGAGAGTGGGATCGACCGAGGATGAAAACAGATCGACTGCTTTGGTGTCACTCTTTTGATGAAGAGCGGGGCTGATCGATGACGGAACTGGATCAGCTACTTGGTTTAGTGGTTCAATCGAGGAGGAAACTAGATTGACCACCTGATTAATCGGACTGAACGGGGATGGAACTGGATTGACCAATCCATCAACCAACGATGGGTCCGAGGAAATCTTATGATAACCTTTTGGAAGTTGAAGTTTTTCCAAAAGAGAAGAAGCCTCATCCATGCGAGGACAAAGGTGAGAGTAATGATTACCTTTACATAACATGCAAGGGAACTTGACAGTTTTCTTCTTCTTACCAACCTGAACATCACTAGTTGACGGGGTATCATCAACATGACCGACAGAGGCCGATGACATGGAGGACCACACTTCTAAGACCTGGGTAAGACCGGGCAATCCCTTAGAAAGTGATCACCCTTATAAAGGTTGCAAGGGAAATTGGGTTTTGGATTCTTCAGTTTAATCTTGTTGACCTCATCAACACTCTCAGTACTATTAATAGTAACTGGTTTCTTAGAGCCAACATCTGATGTTGTTGGTGCCTTTTCCCTTTTTGGGTTCTTCTTCTTCTTCTCTTTCTATTTCTTCTTCTTCTGATCAACCTGGCTACTTTCTTTAGAGATTTCACTAGGCGAAGAAGGAGAAATGGAAGGAGACTTGATGGATGAAGAAGGTTAAAATTCGACATGAGTTTGATGTGTGGGTGGTGTATTGACATCCAAAGTATTAGGTGCAACTGAAAAATTGGGAGGATTCGAGATCATCGGAGTGGGGAACAACCAAACTGGTAATCTGATAGTGAGTCTTGGAAGACTCAGTGTGGCAACTTATGGAGGACCAAAGTTTCCAAATGAAGGAAATGTATAAGGTTCCCTAGAAGAAGGGGTTCCTCCATTGGTACTCCCAGGATTCAATGCCATTAACACTGACTCGACCTAAGGTCCACTAAGTAAAACAAACAACACACACTATGAATCTAAGAAGAAATCAATCAAACAAACCTTCCTACGATGAAACCACTTGTTGGTGATGAAATCCAACATTGCGAGATCAAAATAGGAAGGGGCAGGGATAGAGCAGGTGGATCAGTTACGTTGGCGACCTGCTTAATGGACTTACGCCTTGGTGCAAGCTTCCATGCAGTAATTGTGGATTTACCCTCCAAGGATCCCGAGTGAGTTTGACCAACATCTGTTCCAGGTACAGTGAGACTTCCCTTCACTGCCACCTTGTGTGAGACCCTAAAGATTGTGGCTACTAAGGTCACCAACTCGTAGTCATCCCCTAGGCAGGTACAATCGACAGTATAGTCAGAACGTATGGGCAGGATAAAAAGTACGAAATCAACTTGAAAGGCTCCCACACATAATCGTGGGTATACCTTCCAGTGACCCCCAATATACGATCCGACCACTACAAACAGTTGAACCACGGAGGGATAATCTTCGTAACTCACCCGAATGCGACCTCGTGTGTAACCCCTTTGTGAGAGGGGGATCCCAGGCAGACTAATACGACAATTGGATTTAACTCTCCCTATCACAAGATACTAAGTTTGTTTGATAGCTTTGGAAAGTTATCCTTTCATCCTATTCCAAAGCCCTACACCTTAAACTAATGTAGGTTTTCTAACAAAGATGTAAAAAGTCTGATAGATTTTAGTTAAGCATTGATTTTAATGGTTGTTGTTTACTTAGAGGGTGTACGCAAGTGAAACTGATGGAATGATGACTCAATTCCCAAAAATATGCGTGAAATATGATAAGCAATCGTTTCTTTTCAATGAATACCTATTTAAGGGAAAGAGGAAGAGTCGTTTTCACCATCAAACACTCGATAAGGAATGCCCTCAATCAATTTTTTTCTCAATCAAATCCAATATGATGCTACAACATTTCATAAATGAAAACTAATATGCAAACTAATCATTAAGATGTAATTTTTTCGTTTTCATGCGAATGATGATCAATTCAATGAAAAACTTGTCCTGCCAACTACCCTTTCAGATCAAGGAGATTCAGACAAGAAAATGCAGCTTTCGCACAAATAACACACCCTTTTGCAATCAAACAAGAGAAAGAAAATAAAAAACGCAAAAGGAAAGAGAAAGGGATTGGATCAGATAACCTCAAAGAACCAAATGAGAAGAGTTACAGACTTCTAATGTCCTTCACTAGAGTTTCCACTCAGTGGATAGGAGAGAAGAAAGTAGGGGATTGATTTCAAGCTCTCAACAACAAAAACTCAAAAAGAATTAAGAAGGGCATAAAATTTGAACAATAAGGTGTTTACTTCTCAAGAAGAAGCATGTCAAAGGTCAAACGAATCATCATTGAATAAAAAAGCAGCTCAGTAAGTGAAGAAACATGGTCTCGACCTCCAAAAAATAGAAATTTTGAAGATATTTTGGGCAAAAGAGGGTTGGCGCTCTGGTATAAGGGCCACCAGAGCATTACAAATCTTTTTCCAGCAGCTTAAGGGAGTGTTGGCACTCTACTAACATGGGCAGGGGGGCGCCAGGCTCAAAAAACTCACCAAAAGTCCAAAAAACCCAAAATTTCAATGGAATTTTTGCAATCAAGCTGAGTGTGATGGAGTGAAGAGTCAATCAACAAATGCAATTAGATAAATGGGGTGAACAAGGTCTATGAGGAGGAATCAAAACCAAAAAAGTTTTGATTCGAGACTCCCCAGTGGAGTCGCCAATTTCTGTTGTAGGAAAATCTCCCTGCGGACAGGTAGATTGCCTCAAAGAGCTAGACCCTTAACTCTAAGACAGAAATTTCTTAACGTGGACGTTGATTTCCTTTCATATCTACACAAACTAATGCATGAGGAGGAAGGAAAACAAAAGTACCTCTTTACCAACGTTTGTCCCTGCACGCTTCGAGTTGAGCTCCAATCTTTCACTCTTCGATAAGCCCTGTAGACAAACAAAGTACAACCGCTTCCTACTTTGCCAAGATTAGTCCGAAATAGATATATATACTAAAGAGACAAATTCATGTGATATTGAACACGAATTAGAAAGAAACAGGCCAAGCAATTTATATTAATGATGACAAAACATTGCTTACAACCATGGATGAATTGCAGCAGTTTTGTCAAGTCCTCGTTATCTACCCCTTGCTCAAAAGATCCACGATCTGAATGATGATAGCTTCACTGATTTCTCCCTATGAGATCATAGGTCTCTTGCTTCCAAAATATCTTTGTTCCAGCACCACTTATGAGATCATAAGTTTTGTCTGATTCTCCTTTTCAGTCCCCTTTCACCATTAGAAATCTCGCTTATATAGCCTTAGAGAAGCTTTAACCACTTGAGATATCCTTGGGGAAGTTGAGGATTTGCCTCCTTCAGTTGAGGATATGCCCTATGATCATGGCTGGACTAGGGATTTGAATATAACTTCCTTCCAAGAATGAAAGGATTCTTCCCCCATTCATCTCAACAACTTAACTACTACCCAGAATAGGTAGCGCTCCCTCAAAAGGGCCATCAGAGCGTTGTAGCGCTCCCTAGTAGGCTTTAGGGGGGTGCCAGCGCTCTCAAAATCCATAACAATCCCTCAAAAGGGCCATAGGATCTTTATAATGCTCCCAGACAGTGTAAGGGGGAGCAGGGACACTCCCATAAGAGGTATAGGGGAGCGCTCCCCTCGAAAAACTCAGTTTTTGAGGTGCTTTCAAATGGCAAAAGGATTGTAAGCCTGCTGACTCATTTCTCCTCTTCCAAATCAAATGTTTGAGGTGTTTCAAGTATCCTTCTCATGTCATTATATGCACAACATAGGCATCATGACAGTATGCTTCCCTGACACTTGCGACACTTGTAAAAAAAATGTGACACTTGCGACACTTGTAATGAGGACACTTGTGACACTATCGAAGTGAGTAATTTTGAGGTGTAACACCATGTTTAAGTGAACAAACAGTGAGTCTTATTGAAAATCAGCAAGTAGCCTACATCAGTAAGCCTCATCTATGTGCCTAAAAGAATAATTTGTGCCTGATTCGACCTATATATTATTGTGCCTAGGCCAATTTGTACATCATCATGTTTGGACCAAGTCACTGACCTAGGTTGGTGGGTAAGGTAAGACTATTAGGTTGCTGGTACCTTAGTTGTTGGAACATGGAAAAAATATCAGAGGTGTTAGCAACAGCAAAATCGTGTGTTATAGGGATTAGTAGTGGCAACAAAATGACGTATCCATGTGTATGAATGTGGGCCTGGATGAAGAAGGAGAGTGCAGGAAATTATATGAACATGTGTACAAGAAACAGAAGTAGTGCTCCCATAGTGTACTCCCCTTGAAGAGGCATGTGGTGTGAAGCAAATGGTTTAGAAATTGGGCAAAAAGTTATAACAACATAAAGAAGGCACATGTTAGATCAATCCCTCAAGATCCATGATATCAATGGACAATAAAGGCACAGTACTTAAGATGGCCTTATCTTTTATTTCATGGAGAGAAGTATGCAAAAGGGGGTTGAATTCTAGTTTCCAATAGATTCTTTTGGTTTGGAGTTTAGAACAGGTATGAATGCAAACTCATGACTGAGGCTCATTCATGCAAGCATCCAACAAGTATGAGATCAAGATTAAAGGAGAAGTTGCACACCATTTCTTAACAACAGATAAACATGTGGTGGTTTGAGAAGCTTGTTTTGTGCAGCTAGTCAAGTGCCACATCATGTGGGGCACACTGTCTAAAAAGGGTTCTAATTTTTACTTATCCAGTAGTCATTAAAACCACTAGTCTATGCATGAACCATACATATCTGGCCAGTTCATTCCTAGTCTGCATGAAGTGGGATAAGGCATGTCACTATCACTGCCCAAGCGATGAGCCCAGTCTTCCAGAATTATACCTTGCTTCTATTTTCGATTTCCAATGAGTATTCTCCACCCATGAGCAGATTGGCGCATGCAAGAAATCAATGAACAACAGGTAGTAAAGGCAGTTGCATGTATGTATTTACCAGATTATCAGTGTAGCCCAAGGGACAATGACAAATCAGTTTGATGGATAACATGCATTCACAGATGCAGGGCACACTGAATTCAGCAGTTACACTTCATTTCTATTCTATTTTGGACAGCTTGCACATCCATTCTCATACCTAGGGTGCAGTTTTCAAGGAGGCAGAGTTCTATAAAATGAGAAAACTTAACTGTAACAGGATTGGATCCCCTGATATTGAATCTCATATTTAATTCTAATTGCCAAAGGTCCTGATAAATAATAAAAATTTGAACACTTGATCTATAAACTCTCTCTTTTATTGTGTATTGAATTGTGTCATTAATGTCTGTAGTCTTCTCATTTTATGTAATTGAGTCAGTTTTATGAGATTTTTTGGATGTTTCTTTGCTGGTTTACTGAAGTTGTTTGAAAATATGAGTGGTTATTCCAAGAATCCAAACCCCAAGTGTTGGTAGGGAAAAGAATTTTCCCTTTGATTGGATTTGAACAACCAAGATAGGGCTATCTTTTCAGCGTCGATTACTAGGTTCGAGTCACATTTCTCTAGTGACATTCATCCTTTGTAGGATGCCTCACTGCAGTTCTCCATTACCACACAAACATAAGCTCTTGTTGCTATATGGTTCCATGGCCCATGGAAGACACTCATATTCCATATGCCTCCATAGAATTGCAAGTTTTACCTTTGTGTACTTCATCTACCCATTGACCCAATCCATAGGTCATAGGCAGAGCTCATGATACCCCCTTAGTGTTAGCATGAACCAACCCGAAGCAAGAGAAATGAACGTCAAGGTGACAATGGGCGTTGTGTCTAGATTTGCACCGTCGTGGGCTCTTGTTTCTATTTGACATCACGGCCCATGGCAGGCACTAGTCTTTGGATCCCTCCATAGAATTGCTAGTTCTTCCTTTGTGTACTTCATTTGTCCGTTGACCCAATCCATAGGTCATAGGCAGAGATAGGGATACCCCCCTAGTGTTAGCATGACCCAACTCGAAGCGAGAGGCGTGAACATTGGGGTGACAATGGGTGTTGTGTCTAGATCTAAGTCACCTGACACGAAGACATGGAGGACATGGGAATACGAGTATCCGATATGGACACAACAACCACTGAAATCATGACACGGGGGACAAAATATTAAAAATCACTGAAATAGACAAAACATTGATAGTAGATATTGATTAGTGATACATCATGAACTTCGAAAAAGATACATCATACAAATCAATCAAACTCTAAACATCATACTCATAGAACATACAAAATAGACATATTGATACATGATACAACTTATACAATGATATGATACATGTAACATTAGAATTTAGAACCAATGTGAATGAACCATAAAATAGAACCATAAATACTAAATAGCAGTTTGCATATTTCTCATTAACTTTGAGTGTAGCCCAAGGGACAATGACAAATCAATTTGATGGATAACATGCATTCACAGATGGAGGGCACATTGAATTCAGTAGTTACACTTCATTTCTATTCTATTTTGGACAGCTTGCACATCCATTCTTATACCTAGGGTGCAGTTTTCAAGGAGGCAGAGTTCTATAAAATGAGAAAACTTAATTGTAACAGGATTGGATCCCCTGATATTGAATCTTAGATTTACTTGTAATTGCCAAAGGTCCTGATAAATAATAAAAATTTGAACACTTGATCTGTAAACTCTCCCTTTTATTGTGTATTGAATTGTGTCATTAATGTCTGCAGTTTTCTCATTTTATGTAATTGAGTCAGTTTTATGAGATTTTGTGGATGTTTCTTTGCTGGTTTACTGAAGTTGTCTGCAAATATGAGTGGTTATTCCAAGAATCCAAACCCCAAGTGTTGGTAGGGTAAAGAAATTTCCCTTTGATTGGATTTGAACAACCAAGATAGGGCTATCTTTTTAGCGTTGATCACTAGGTTCGAGTCACATTGCTCTAGTGACATTCATCCTTTGCAGGATGCCTCGCTGCAGTTCTCCATTACCACACAAACACAAGCTCTTGTTGCTATTTGATTCCATGGCCCATGGCAGACACTCATCTTCCAGATTCCTCCATAGAATTGCGAGTTTTGCCTTTGTGTACTTCATCTACCCATTGACTCGATCCATAGGTCATAGGCAGAGCTAGGGATACCCCTTTAGTGTTAGCATGAACCAACCCGAAGCAAGAGAAATGAACGTCAAGGTGACAATGGGCGTTGTGTCTAGAGTTGCACCACTGTGGGCTTTTGTTTCTATTTAACATCATGGCCCATGGCAGGCACTAGTCTTTGGATCCCTCCATAGAATTGCTAGTTCTGCCTTTGTGTACTTAATTTGTCCATTAACCCAATCCATAGGTCATAGGCAGAGATAGGGATACCCCCCTAGTGTTAGCATGAACCAACTCGAAGAAAGAGGCATGAACATTGACGTGACAATGGGTGTTGTGTCTAGAGATAATTCACCTAACATGAATACATGGAGGACACGGGAATACAAGTATCTGATATGGACATGACGACCACTGAAATCAGGACACGGGGAACAAAATATTAAAAATCACTGAAATAGAAAAAACATTGATAGTAGATATTGATTAGTGATACATCATGAACTTCAAAAAAGATACATCATACAAATCAATCAAACTCTAAAAATCATACTCATAGAACATACAAAATAGACATACTGATACATTATACAAATTGTACAATGATATGATACATGTAACATTAGAATTTAGAGCCAATGTGAATGAACCATAAAATAGAACCATAAATACTAAATAGTAGTTTGCAGATTTCTCATTAACTTTGAGTGTAACCCAAGGGACAATGACAAATCAGTTTGATGGATAACATGCATTCATAGATGCAGGGCACACTGAATTCAACAATTACAATTCATTTCTATTCTATTTTGGACAGCTTGCACATCCATTCTCATACCTAGGGTGCAGTTTTCAAGGAGGAAGAGTTCTATAAAATGAGAAAACTTAACTGTAACAAGATTGGATCCCCTGAGATTGAATCTTAGATTTACTTGTAATTGCCAAAGGTCCTGATAAATAATAAAAATTTGAACACTTGATCTGTAAACTCTCTCTTTTATTGTGTATTGAATTGTGTCATTAATGTGTGCAGTCTTCTCATTTTATGTAATTGAGTCAGTTTTATGAGATTTTGTGGATGTTTCTTTGCTGGTTTATTGAAGTTGTTTGCAAATATGAGTGGTTATTCGAAGAATCCAAACCCTGAGTGTTGGTAGGGCAAAGAAATTTCCCTTTGATTAGATTTGAACAACCAAGATAGGGCTATCTTTTCAACATTGATCACTAGGTTTGAGTCACATTTCTCTAGTGACATTCATCCTTTGTAGGATGCCTCACTGTAGTTCTCCATTACCACACAAACACAAGCTCTTGTTGCTATTTGATTCCATGGCCCATGGCAGACACTCATCTTCCAGATGCCTCCATAGAATTGCGAGTTTTACCTTTGTGTACTTCATCTACCCATTGACCCAATCCATAGGGCATAGGCAGAGCTAGGGATACCCCCTTAGTGTTAGCATGAACCAACCCGAAGCAAGAGAAATAAACATCAAGGTGACAATGGGCGTTGTGTCTAGAGTTGCACCGCCGTGGGCTCTTGTTTCTATTTGACATCACGGCCCATGGCAGGCACTAGTCTTTGGATCCCTCCATAGAATTTCTAGTTCTGCCTTTGTGTACTTCATTTGTCCGTTGACCCAATCCATAGGTCATAGGCAGAGATAGGGATACCCCCCTAGTGTTAGCATGAACCAACTCGAAGCGAGAGGCATGAACATTGAGGTGACAATGGGTGKTGTGTCTAGAGCTAAGTCACCAGACACAAAGACACGGAGGACATGGGAATACAATTATCCGATACGGACACGGCGACCACTGAAATYAGGACACGGGGGACAAAATATTAAAAATCACTGAAATAGACAAAACATTGATAGTAGATATTGATCAATGATACATCATGAACTTCGAAAAAGATACATCATACAAATCAATCAAACTCTAAACATCATACTCATAGAACATACAAAATAGATATACTGATACATGATACAAATTATACAATGATATGATACATGTAACATTAGAATTTAGAACCAATGTGAATGAACCATAAATACTAAATAGTAGTTTGCAGATTTCTCATGACTTTAGTCTTTAAGTCATCAAAATAAAAATGTATTACATAGATGCTGAGGGAATTCCACTCCAAAATACAAGAGAGTAGAATCTAGATACAAAACAGGTAGCAATCTCATATCTCATAGATATTAGAGTCATTGTCAGTGTCAATAGTCCTCCTCCATGTCATAATCAACATCACTACCACTGTCCTGTCCTCCATCCTCATCCTCCTCTATGCCCAATCCAAGCTCTGATGCTCCATCTGCTGGTGTGGAGGATGTCTCATCAAGAGGCTCCTCATTGTCCTCATCAAAAGTGGTCGGCTCTAACACTGGTTCAAAAGTCAAATGAACAACTAAAATCACAAAACAAAACCCTTTTTATCTCCCGTGGTATGCTTTACACAGGGCACGTGTCTGAAAATTGTGACACATCCTCAGGAAGGTGTCCGACACAGTTTGGTTATGTGTCTTGCACTCATGACACAACTTGATCACATCTCCAACACGTACCATAGCATGTATTCACATGGACACTGGGGATACAGACACTTGGCCCCTTTTGGACATGTCAAGTGACTTAGGTCTAGAGTTGCGCTGAGTCTCCATTGACTACTACAGTGCACGTTTGGATGTAAACAAAATTGGAGCACTTGCCAAAGACAAGGCTAAGTCCTTGAGATCAGTAGATCTGCTACAACAACTTTGAAGAGTTATATCTGTTGAAGATCTTTTGGCTCATCTGGTGACTCCAATGAGGATTGAGTTGTTCTTCTTTTCTATTGTCGAAGTTTCTCATTGGTGACATCAAAGAGAAGAAGTACCTTTCAACACTCTTTTGGTGACTCCATAATAAAGGTATGATTTAATTTTTGTATTGCTACTATTGGTAGTTGAAATGTTGAAAAATGAGTTTTGAAAAGTTATTGGCTAGGAGTTTCTCCCCTTTAAATTTCATTACTATTCACGGATATCCAAATCTACTTCCTGCTACCTCAAAATGGCTAGATTTTCTCCCAATACTTGATGGAAATGGTGATTCTGCAAAACAACACCTTGAGGATTTCTATACCTTTGTAGAAATTTTTTAACTTCAACATGAGGATATGATGATGAAGATTTTTTTCAAAGACCTCATGTGGGGATGTCAGAGAATGCCAATACCATTGTGTCTTGAGGAAGGAGGCATTGATTCAATGCCAACATTTGAAACAATATTCATGAATTCTTGAGGAAAACCTGGAGAATATGAAGTTTCTTGGTAGAAAAGGAACAACACAGCCATAAATCAGAATGGATGGATGATGATAGTGAGGAATTAAGTGATGCCGAAGTCCCCAACATTAGAGTTCATAGTGTGCAGGCAGAAGATGTTATGATTATGACTTGTTCTCAGGTACTAGTTGGGCAGAATGTTGAAGGTGAATCAAAGCTTGAAGAAGAAGATGAAGCGTAGCTTCAAGAAGAAGATATTTGTCTATTCATCAACAACAAACAAAAATCTTTCAATGATGAAGATTGCTCAAAATATCTATCAGAATTATTGAGTGAATGTGTGCCTCCTGTTATGCATCATTTGGCTGAATTCAAAGACCATCCTTATGAAGAAATTGTTGTCATAAATGATGATGAAGCTTTGAACTTAAATGAAATGGAGATGCAATCTCCCACTTTGCTTGAGAGTGAAAGGTGAGATAGCATGGATGTTGAAGTGACTGAAGCTAAAGTGTGCACTGAAGGTTGCAAATAAGTTCTATCTTTCCGTTTTCATAAATTTAATTTCGAAGAAAATGTTAATGAAGAAGGAAGAAATTTCCATGTATGTTGTCACTAGCTGACACCTATATGACTTACTCCTCCTTTGGGCTTGGAATGACTATTAGGTCTTTATATTGATATTGTATTTTTTTTTAAATACCTACACAAAGGTGGAAATTGTGACGTCTTTCACTCTCTTCCCATCACTATTGCCATGTCCAAGACGTCTCTCTTTCCACCTCCAAGATTGTCGCTCCCATAGCAACCACATCGGAGCTAGTAACTCCTAGTCGTCGTTGTTGCCACATAATGGACGTTGTTCTTGCCACGTCCAAGAGTGTCGCTCCCATATCAACCACATCGGAGCTAATACCTTGTCCCATCGTTCTTGCCACCTTTAGAACGTATCTCTTGCCACCTCTGAAACGTCTCTCTTTCCACCTTAAGAACATCTCTTTTTCCACCTTTGAAACGTCTCTCTTGCCATGTCTGAAAAGTCTCACTTGCCACATTTGAAATGTCGGTCTTGCCACGTTTGCAATGTCTCACTTGCCACGTTTGACATGTCAGTCTTGCCACGTTTGAAACATCGATCTTGCCATGTTTGCAACGTCTCACTTGCCACATTTGAAACGTCGATCTTTCCACGTTTGAAACGTCGGTCTTATGACATCAATATGTGGCTGGAAAATCCAATTTATGATGACATATGGTGTCATATAACGTCAAAATACAGATGAAAATGTGGTCATCGGAAAAATGATGTCCTGTGAAACGACATTTGAGGGGGTCCGAGGTTTGTCGGTCTTCCGACAATAGAAAGTGGCAATTGCATCGAACGCGTCGTCGCAATTTGACCCAAATGCAGTAGTGTTTCAAATCTAAATAAGGTGTCTTTGAATGGTTGGCCATTCCCTTTGGCTTAAAAAATGCACCAACCACTTTCATGAGGTTAATGGATGATGTATTGAGACCCTTCACCAACTATTTTGTGGTGGTATATTTGGATGACATCCTTGTCTTCAACAGAACTTGGGAGGAGCACATGCAACATATTGAACATTTTTTGAGCACTTTGCGACAGCACAAGTGATATGCCAACTTGGAAAAATGCTCCTTTGGCATGAACATGGTCCAATACTTTGGCTACACTATTGATTTCCATGGGGTACATGTTGATCGAGCTAAGATCCAAGTCATCTATGACCGGTCATCCCTGACTGCACTAGTTGAGCTTCAGGTCTTCTTGGGACTTTCCAATTTACACCGATGGTTTGTGTTGGGATTCTCCCATATTGCATGGGCCCTCAGCCAAGTGACCAAGAGTGGTGGCAAGGAAAATTTCACATGGGGGAATGAACAACAATGAGCATTTGATGATCTGAAGCATCTCTTGTTCTCAACACCAATACTCTCCTTACTCGATCTACAACAACTATTCAAGATTGATATTGATGCATCTGACTATGTTGTAGGTGTAGTTCTCACTTAGCACACTCATCTAGTAGCATACCATAGTGAGACACTCTCAGATACCTTCTAGAAATACCCACCTATGACAAGGAAATGTATTACATTGTACAATCTTGTCGTCAATGGAAACATTACATTATTGGAAAGGATAAAATCATCCATATTGATCACAAGCCTTTGTAGTTCATACATACACAGGGAAATTTGTAGAATGCTTGCCATCAGAAGTGGTCCACCTATCCACAACAGTTCCATATCAAAATTAATTATAAGACCAGGAACACAAATCATGTCATTGACTGCCTTAGCCGACCTCACATCGTTTCACTCACCACTGTGTTCCATTCCTATGGGAATGAGGCATATGAGTGGCCCCAAATTTATCAACAATATCCAGACTTTTCCACCACCCATCATATCTTGGGTATGGGAACAAATGTCGTCGATTTTCACATTTAGGATGAACTATTATGCCATCTGGGCCATCTCTATGTTCCTGCAAGAAAGCATGCAAAGATGATTTGAGAGGATCTCTATAGTTTGATGGCATGAAATTTTGGCATGGAGAAAATTGTGTTCGTTCTACAGAAACATTTTTATTGGCCGAAACTTTGACAGAACGTCAACAAGTATATCAAATCTTGCACTCCCTGTGTTGTTTCCAAGACATCAAGAAGCAAGGATTATACAACCCTATTCCTATTCCCAAGAGGCCTTAGGAATCCATCTCGATGGATTACATGTCTCTCCTTCCATCCACCAAGTAATGATTGTGTATTTGTGGTAGTTGATTGGTTTTTGAAAATGGACATTCTCACAGCCTACAAGAAGAGCATCGCATTGATAGATACTGAAAATTTCTTCTTTGAACGAGTGTGGGTCCATTTTGGGATACCACAGACTGTCATCTCTGATCAGGACAATAGGCTCCTCAACACATTTTGGTTGATTCTCTGGTCATTGTTGGACACCAAGCTCACTAAATCCATTTCCTTCCACCCTCAAACCAATGGTTAAACAAAGTTCGTCAATCATATGATTGTGCACATCTTATGCATGTATAACTCTAAGCATTTGGGTACATGGGATGAGTGTCTTCTCTATGTTTATCACAACTACAAAAGAGCTCTCCATAACTCCACTAGCCATAGCCCCTTTTAGGTGGGGTTGGGATTCCAACTCTTGGGTCCCATTGATGTTGCACTACCTCTTGCAAAAACATAGACATATTCTTCCCATGTTCATTATGAGGCTAACAAAGCCTCCACATTCATTGAGTAGATTCATCACATCCACCAATAGGTCCATGATATTTTGCAGAAATTCAATTCTAAGTACAATCAACACCATGATCAACACCGCATACCGCACCAGTTTTAGGTTGGAGACAAGGTTTGATTACATTTTCAGAGAGAGCACTTTAAAGGGCCCCATTGGAAGCTCCTCCCACTTTGATATGTGCCTTACATGATCACAAATGTTGTGGGTAGCATTAATTTTGATCTCAATACTCCACCCTTCCCTGGCTTGCACCCAATGTTCAGTGTGGACCTTGTTTGGCCATATTTTCCACCATTATTGGACACTTCAGAGATCGCAGAGAAGTTTACACCAACCGAGCTCAATATTGACTACTTGAAATAGGCATCCACTAATTAGATAGTGGACACACAGGTCAAGGGAACTCGCCAACAAAGAATCTAGTTTTATCAAGTTTTCAAGGTAGGGAAGCTCCTCCACCAAGGAAGGTCACTCACCCGAGGACAAATTCAACAAAATTTTCCTCACCTAATGGGGGAACTCAATGAAATGGAGACCATTTCTTCCTAAGGGGGAAGGACTAATCCAACCAAATATTGGTGGCCACCCACCTATTCCAACTGGCTCCTCTTGACAATTTTTAGTTCAACACATTCTTCTATAATTCTTTATAATTGTGGGTTCTACACTTCCATGGTTTTCTGAAGCCTTTCACAAATTCCAGGTGGATATTGGTGGTCACCCACCTAATCCAACTGGCTATTTGGAAGTTTTCATGTTAGTACATATTTTTGTACTTTGAGGGTTGTTTTGGGGCCCTAAACAATGTTTTTTCTTGGATTTCCACAATCAAACTGTAGATAGAGTCAGATTTTGATGGCATAATATGTATTTCTCTAAAAGACCTTTCCAATGGGCTATCACATGGCTAAAACATAGATTGTAAGAAAAAGTTACAACCCTGGAAAGTTGAGGTACCAACTTACCCATAAGGGCCCACATAGATTTTGGTGTTTCATCTCCTAGGGTTAGGTTTTTGGATGTCTAGGGTTTTGGCATTCACGAGTAATCTTAAAAATTCCTTTGGAGCCTCATTGTAATTCTTCTTCTCAGATGAATGTGCGTAGCATCCACTTCTCTTCTCAGAGATAACTACCACCATTAGAGCAAGTTGTTTTCAGTTCTGTATTTTTATAGTTTCATCCTATTTCATTTATTCAATAGAAATTATTGTTCACTGGATATCTATTGTTGTTCTCCATATCTTTGTGTTATTCTATTCATTTTTTTATTCATTTCATTATGTTCATAAATCTGGATCAATACCAATGCAAGGCATACCATACCAAGGCAAGGAATACCATACCAATGTCAATGCATACCATACCATACCATACCATTTCCAATTCATATCATACCAAGGAAAGACACGACATACCATACCATACCATACCATTTCCAATCCATACCATACCATTTCCAATACATACCATACAATGGTAAGGAAATGCATACCATTGTCATTTCCAATGCATACCATTCACAATGCATACCATACCATTTGCAATGCATACCATACAAGGAAATGGAACTTCATACCATATTTAAACAAGGCAATGACAATGCATACCATACCATACAAGGCAATGGAAAGGAAATTCATACCATTGTCAATGCATACAAATGGTAATGCCAATGCCAATGCATTCCAATGCCAATGCCGATGCATACCAATTCCAATGTCAATGCCAATGCATCCCATGCCAATGCTAATGCATAACAATGGAAATGGAAATGCCAATTCCAATGCCAATGCCAATTCATACCAATGATATGCATACCATTGTTGTAGGAAAATGTCCCTGTGGACAGGTAGATCTCCTCTTGAGAGCTAGACTCTTAATTCTTAAGACAAAAGATGCTTATCATGGGCACTGACTTCCTTTTAGATCTAGATAAACTAATGTGTGAGGAGGAATGAGAAGAGAAGTACCTTTTACCAGTGTTTGTCCCTGCATGGTCCGAGTTGAGCTCCAATCTTAAGATCCTCTATAAGACCTGTAGACAAATAAAGATACAACCAACTTCCTACTCTACTGATATTGGCTCGAATAGATCTATCTATTAGAGACAAATTCATGTGAGATCAAACACAGACTTGAAAGAAACAGGCCAAGCATATTATATTAATGAGAACAACAATGAATAAAACTTACAACCATAGATGTGAGTGCAACAGCTTCATCAATTTCTCCTTGTCCAAACCCTTGCTTAAACAGTCCACACACAGAATGTTGATGCTCCAAATGACATACCACTCATGATATCATAAGTTTGGTATAATTATCAATCTCCATTCCCCCTCCTCCATGGAAATCCCTCATTATATAAGATTTGGAGACTTAACCACCATGGAGAGGATCTCTCATTAGATCCACTAAGAAAGGGATCTCTAATATATTTAGGGAGAAAATATCTCTTAAGGATTTTGGGGAGGAAATATCTCTCAAGGATTTTAAGGAGGAAATATTTCAACCATCCATGAGATCCTCCACCTTCCCTAAAAAATAGGAAACCAAATGTGAGATAGATTCTCACACTTAATTACTTTATTTTTCATGAATATTAATAATAATTCATGTGCACTTGATTCTCACACTTAATCAATTTCTCTTCCATTAATATTAATAATAATTCATGTGTACTTAGTATTTTTGCCTTCATGTAATATATCCCTCCTCCACACTGACTAGGGATTGTGACATAGGTTATTCCATGGTGTCAAGGTGTATGTGACACTTATATGACACTTTACGACACTTAGGGCGAGGTACCTAGGTGTGAAAATTTCACGTGTAACAACCATTGCAATACCATGGTATGGAATGTTATGTAATGCTATGAAAAGACAATACTAAAATCCATACCATGGTATGTAATGGTATGCCAAGAAAATACCAGTGACTATGCATACCATTGGTATGTGTAGGAAATGGTATTGTTGTTTCATACCATTGGATACCAATGGTATGCATACCATTGCAATACCATTTTATGTATATAATTGATATGCATACCATTGAAATACCATAGTATGCATGCCAATGGTATGCAATGGTATGCATACTTGAGAATCACTAAGAAAAATACCAATAAAACCCTAAGACAACTAAAGCCCTTATATGCATACCATGGTATACATACCAATGGTATGCAATGGTATGAATACCAATGGTATGCATACCATGGTATGGATACCAATGGTATGTAATGGTATGCATACCATGGTATGGATACCAATGGTATGTAATGGTATGCATACCAAAGGTATCCATACCATGGTATGCAATGGTATGCAAAGTAAATAACATTGACTATGCATACCATTGCATACTATTGCAATGGTATGCCATGGTATGCATAGGAAATGCCATTTCCTATGTATACCATTGCATAGCATTGCATAGAATTTCATGGTGTTGCAGTGGTATACAATGGTTTGCATAGGAAATGGTATTTCCTTTGCATACCAATGCAATACCATTTCCATCGTATGCAACACCAATACCATTTCCTATGCATACCATTGCAATACCATGGTATGCATACCATTACAATACCAATGCTATGCAAACCAATGGTATGCATACCAATGGTATGCAATGGTATGCATACCATTGCAATACCATGGTATGAATATCAATGTTATGCATACTTGAGAATCTCTAAGACAACTACCACTAAAACCCTAAGACAACTAAAACCCTAAAAATAACCTATAAATAGAGATCCTCTCATGGATGATACACAATTCATTTCATGTAAAAGTGATGGCTTACCTAAGAATCAAGATAGTGTGAGAGAGACAACTTGAAATAGTTGCAATCATCAACAAGTCAATATACACATTGTGCAGGTAATGAAACTGTATCATGGATATCAAATTTGAAAATTCATTAGTATATTTTTCAAGTTTTACATTTTGAATATCACATCATTGATTATCTGTAAGATGTACTATACTAGTATGTAAACACATAAAATTAGTTGATCTACATCAATTTATTTATCAGAGACACATAATTTACCCATTTACATGTGTTGATTTTCTATTAGGTTGGAGGAAGGAAAACATGTAAAGCATTACTTTCTAGATAGAATTTTGGTAGCATTACTTTCTAGATATATTTTTGGTAGCATACCATTACTAAATAAATGTTATTAATAATTGATGGGTTGAACACAATTTACAAATACCCACTACATAATCTCAACAAACATTTGCATTAATGAGTCTTTCACTAGTCTTTTTAGTATTTATGAGGGTTACATATAAATCAAATGATTTTATATATGTCATGCATAGATAGAGACTAATATTCTATGTTCCCTAGAAAATAACATTGAGCTAAACTGTGTGTTCCCATAAGCTATTCCTTAATGTGTTGGCGACGGAAGTCACTCCTGGATTGCTTGCAGGAGCAGAGCCCAATGCCCATCAGTTTTATGTCATGGTTGTTTATAGATGGGTGATCGAATGGAAGGAAACTCAAAACAATGTGGTTCTAACTCTGAAACCAGGCCAGATATGCATGAGCACGTGAGGTCTTGCGTAAAATTCAGACAGTGCGTTGTAGTAAAGGGTGAACAGGTGGAAGATTTATATAAAAGAAAAGCAGAGGCCTGTTATAAATGATAGGTTCCTAACAGGCTGTAGAAGAAAGCATTTAAACACAAGATCGGCTTACATTCAAATGAAAAAACCAGAGAATACAATAATGTCACAGTAAATCCTTTATCATAACATAGTTGCATGAATTCATGTGAATCAGTCAATCATGAACTCTCCAAACATAAGATGGAAATAAGACGGAGTAAGAAGAACTGTCTGTCATAAAACAAGAAATATCAAACAGAGATGCATAAACTGGAAGCTAGAATAGCTGCTAAGACATTACAGTAGGGAGCTCTCCTCTACCATCGATCCTTTACAAAAGGGAAAAAATGCCTACATATACTCCTTCCTTCCTTTCCCCTGGCAGAGGCGTCTCAGAATTTTCAATGGATGGCGTCCCCTCAATCAGATCTGTCCTTCGTTCCTCTGTCATATGCCTCTTTTATTCAGTATGGCTCAAGCTAGGGGGTAGTTGAGCCCTTTGAATGTTGACTTGGCATGTGCAGGTTCCTCTGGCCGGTTGAAGACTCGGTGTGGCCTTTCTGAAGAGAAAAGGTACAGGGGATCCTCCTTGGTAGACTTTCAGCCGAGGTCTCCATATTCTGCAATAAATGAGTGATGTGAGTTTTGACCCATCCCTTATTTTCTCCATTAATCTCCAGCAGGTACTAGGAATTAGCCCGCATTAAATCGGTACCCGGGACCCTACCATGCCTTCTCGCTTTCAGGATCGTTTTAAATCCCCTCTTCTGAGCCGAAGCGACTCCTTGGATTCCTTGGGGAATAACTGCTGCAACAAACCGATCCACAGGTATTTTCCAATCCCTTCACGACCTTCAACACCTAACTGTGGCTATCCTCGGATCTGTATCGGGGTTCGGGGTTTCGTAGTTCTTGTTGTCTAGAACTCCTTGCCTCCCCAATCCCCAATTTGCGATGATCTCCCTTCACGTGCCAGCCCTCCTGAGCTTAACCCCTGACGCATATGACCACGCCTCCACGACCGTGGCCTTACCCTCCTATCGGGCCTTTAGCTTCCGTCGGGAAATCGCGTATCGAGATATCGCGATTTCCGCTGTCATGCGCACAGGACTTTCAGTTCCCCGATCCCCGACTTTGCAGGATCTCTCACCACGTGTCCCTCCTGTCAGATGGTTTTGATCCAGTCGAGAAACCACGGATCACGATTCCTACATGCAAGAGTTTCTTGTCTTCGAAAACTCTGATTCCCCGATGAACTAAACCCCGACTCTCCTCCGCACACTAGGGCTTAACCCAGGCACAAATTCTCGAGATCTAACGACTGATGGGATTTCTTCGATCCCCTCTGTAAGACTCTGACCGTCGATTTTCTTTAAGGATGGTTCCCGACTGCTGAAGACAAAACTTTGCCCACTCGCTTTCTTTACTTACTGCTACAAAAATGATATTCTCTCGTGATATGCTCAGGTGCTTCTCGTGAAACTCCAGACCTGGGTACGCCTAGTCCCAAGACAAGAAATATATCTAACATTAGGCTCCATGGTGGATAGAGTCATCCCTGCGATGCTCTAAGAACTCATTCTGCAGTTTCAACGCCTTGCTGTTGGGATCTGGAGTCATTTATTAAGACGAAAACATACAAAGAAAATAAAAACAGAAGTAAAAGACAATATTTGCAAACAGAGGAGCCATCAAAGGCTCAAATAAAACATTTTTTCAGAAAATTCCCATTCACAGGGCTGTTGAAAACCTCTTCACCCTTCAGATCCTGCAACCCATAGGCGTTGTTGGAGAAAATCTTAGAGATTTTAAAGGGGCCAATCTAGAGGGCATCGAACTTGCTGTGCTTTCCTTTATCCTGTCTGGGTGCGTCCCATTTAAATACCAAGTCCCCGATCTGAAACTCCTTTTTCTTGACCTTTCTGTCAAAAGCCTTCTTGATCTTCTGCTGATGACTATAAGCTGCATCCCTCACTTGTTCTCTAATCTACTACACTTCCACTATCTGATGAATTATTCTGATCATATGATCTAGTTCTCCCTCGTAGTCTTGAAAGAATTTCTCCACAGGTAAGGCGAGCTGAGTAGGGAAAACTGCTTCTGCTCCATAGACTAGTTGAAACGACGAAGTGCCTAGAGAGTTCTTCGTGGTGACACGATCAGCCCATAGAGAAAATTTCAACTTCGAATCCCAGGCTCTTTTGTTTTCCTCTAATAATCTTTTGATGATCTTTATCAGGCTTTTGTTAGAGGATTCCACTAAACCCTTTCCCTGGGGATAGTAGGGGGTGGAGTGAGCTAGTGAGATCTGGAACTGCTCACTAAACTTAATTAAAGATTCAAATTTGAAAGAAGCAGCATTATCGGTGATGATTCTGCTGGGACAGCCAAACTGAGCTATGATACCCTCCAGGAAGCTGATAATTACTTTGTGTGATGCGCTTATGGTGGGGACAACTTCTATCCACTTGGTGAAATAATCTGTTGTAGTCAGGATCCATCTGTGTTGACCACTTGAGGGAGGATGAATTTCTCCGATGAAGTCCAACCCCCACTGCTGAAAAGGTGTCGATGCTACTATGGGCTTTAATGGTAGAGATTTGAGCTGTTGCTTTGTTGAGAACCTTTGACATTTGGTGCAAGATCTGATCTCCCTGCAAACATCAGGGAACAAAGTGGGACAATAATACCCAGCTCGGAGTATCTTGTGGGTTGTGGTCTTCCAGAAATGATGACCTCCGCAAAGGCCGCTATGAAAATCAAACGTAACCTTTTGGGCCTCCCGCGGGTTCAGGCATCTCAGAAATACCCCTAGAGGGTATTTCCAGTACAAAGTTTGGTCAATGAGGCAATACCTGACTGCCTTGAGCTTAAGAGCCCTCGCTTTTCTTTTTCCCATTCCATTGGGGGGCTTCAATTCTTGCAGAAAATATAGAATGTCACGATACCACGCACATTATTCCAACGTTAAGCCATCTTGAGATCCTTGGCTGGGCGACTCACCTCGCTAAGGTCCTAGGCGAGTATTGATGAAACTAACCCTCAAAGCTTCGCAGTTGGATTCAGCCAGTAGCTTGGCCAAACCTTGCCCCTTAACCAACTTGGTGTTCTTGATCTCTAGATCAAATTCTAGGATCTTAGCGATCCATCGGCCTCTCTTCCCATCTACGTCAGAATGCATAAGGATGTCCTTCACGGAAGCTGAAGGAACATATGTTGTTACTTTTGAATGCAATACATAGACTCTGAAAGCTTTAAGGGCTTTCACTAAGGAATAGGCCTGCTTCTCCATGATTTCATACCTGCTCTCTGCATCTCTTAATGCCTTGCTGAAGAAGGTGATGGGTTGCTCATGCCCTTCCTCATTTTTCTGCAATAAGACCGCTGCCACTGTATCAAAAGAAGCAAAGGAGAAAATTAGGAACTCTTTGGAATAGTCAGGACCGATAAGCACATGTGCCTCAGTCAATTCCTTTTTAATTTGGTCAAAAGAGGCTCTGGGCTCAGCGGTCCATTTCACTTCGTTTCGCTTCCTGAGCATGGCCATGATGTGTTTCACTAGCTCGGCAAAATTTGAGACAAACCTCCTTAGAAAACTAATTTTCCCCAAAAAGGCCTGCACCTCTTTTTTAGACCTAGGAAGTGATAAGGCTTGAATTGCCTCCACCCTGCTGGGATCAATTCTCACCCCAGCTGCCGATACTATATGTCCCAATAACTTCCCTTCTTGCATAGAAAACAGGGACTTCTTGGGATTCAGGGAAAGGCCGAACTTCTGACACTTCAAAAAAACTCTCCTTAAGTGGCAGCGGTGCTCCTTATCAGGCCTGGAGAAGACCGTGATGTTGTCTAGGTAGATCACTACAAACTAGTATTTTTCTCCAATGAAGGCTAGATCCATGGCTCGCTGAAATGTTGCTCCTGCATTCATCAATTCGAAAGGCATTTTGGCATACATGAATGTGCCCCAAGGAGTGGTGAAGGCTGTCTTTTCTCTGTCCTCAGGCATGACTGATATTTGATTATACCCTGAAAACCCATCAATCATGGATATTCTAGATGCTCCGGTTACCCTCTGCAATATGTGTTCCATCTTAGGTAAGGGGTAATTGTATTTTTTTGAGCTTCTATTCAGGTTTCTAAAATCGAAAAAAAGCCTGATTTCCCCACTTTTCTTCCTAACTGGGACCAAGTTGGCGACCCACTCGGAATATCTCAAGGGGACAATGATTCGCGCATCCAACAACTTTTTAAATTCCTTCTCCATGACGGGAAGCAACATGGGGTTTATCTGTCTTAGCTTCTGCCTGAAAGGCCTAGCTTCTTCCTTCAACGGGATCTTGTTCTCGATGACAGATGTGTCATACGTTTTGAGGTCTTTGTATGTCCATGCAAACACATCGGAGAACTCTCTGAGCAATTGTGTGTACTCGGCCTTCTGTTCTCTGGTCAAGCTACTTGACAATTTGACAAACTTGGGCTCCTCCGGTGTGCCAATGTTGCATTCAGTTGTCTCGACATCTTCATTTGAGACTCTACCCTTTACTGGCACATCATTCCCATCGAACAATCTCTCTAGAGGGACAAGTCCTCTCGGAATGTGATTACTGGGCAGCTGAATGATCTGATGATTAGCGATTTTATTTAACAACTCGTCAGGACAAGGCTCACCTTCCAAATCGGGATCTTGGTCAATATGCAACGCAGAAAATTCGTCCACTGATTGGAGAAACCTTTCAAGTTCAGAATCATCCTCGAACACCTTCCAATGCTTGACATTGTCCGGCACCGAGGGCCTATATCTTATATCAACATCATTTTTTGTCATAAGCGACAGAGGAAATTTGAGCAAACTACCTGAGACAGCTAAAGAATCGGCCAAAGTATTTTCTCCCCTCAGAATGAAGGAAATGTTAAAAGCCAAGAAGAAATTATCAATAAGGTCCATACTTCATTCCGATAATTCCTGAGCCGGGTGTTATCACCTCATAAATTATGGGAATCAACTTATGACTTGGATATTATGGATACTATCTGTATCTAGTGTTCTTATTGGCAATTGATTTTTCATTTTACAAAAAGAAAAGAAAAAGAAAAAGAAAAAAGAAAACAAAAAGAAAAGAGGGCATAAAAGAATTTAAACAAAAGCCCCATGCAATAACAGTGACTTGGTCATACCTTTCAAGCATGACCAAGTTCTTTTAAATTTTCAATGTTGATAGGTTAAAGAATAAATCTGACCAGACTGTCTAATCTTGGTCAGATAGCCCCTAGGTTAGATTAGTGAATAAATATGACCAGACTGTCTAATCCTGGTCAGATAGCCCTTAGGTAGAGTAATTTCTCAACCCAACAGTTTAATCTGGGTTAATTTTCCTAGGAAGATAGGTTAGCATGTAGGTTAGTTGTTTCATTTGCTTCTCCCCCATGAAAACAGGCTAATAAAGATGTTACACCATGTCCCCAATGCCTAAGGATAGTTTGTTCGAAACCCCATGGTGATGAAATTCGAAGAAAAACCCATAAAATGCTTTATCCTAAGTTTTCCCAAAGCTCTTATGTCTCCACTCATGATTTATGTTACAATCACTTTCCAATGGTCCAGATCACGACGCTTCGATCAATGGCTCACAGAGCATTCCGGACACCCCCTAGTGTTCTGCTTTTAATCAAGGGGGGGGGGG
>ML782315.1:330175-355330 GCA_009831015.1 Picea engelmannii | reverse complement strand
TGTGGCATTGTCCTATTGGTCCAGAAGTCCCATCCCCCACATGCTGCCTGACATCCCGTCACCCCTAGACGTCACCCTCCACTGAGTCCACTTGCTCCACTTGCTCCCGCGGTCGTGTCACTTCCCATAACTTCTGTCAGTCCATGTTGTCAGTACCATAACCCCCTTCACTCATGAACAACCTCCTTTGGCGACTTTTACCTCCAATCACCAACCTCCATGTCAGTCGTCCGTATACTTTGGTCACCGTCACCTGCCATATCACCCCAAGTGGCCCGTTGTCCATTACTAACTGGATAATATGCCCGTTGTCATGCTGACCGTATCTCCCGTGCCAAACCGACCCCAATTTTGAATAAAACTATTGTTTTCCCTTTGCATTCGTTATTCATCCATCGTGCCAGAAACCTCTTATTCCTCTGTTTCTTCCGCATCGCCTTCACCTACAGTCCAGTTGAACCCACTAACGTATCATTTATTTGCAGGTACAGTAGCTGAAATGGTGTCAAAGTCCAGACAAACGGAAGAAGAAGAAAATCCTTTTCTTCCTCCTCCTGTTGACCTGGATAAAATTCCCTTGGTCGATAAAGATCAATTGATAGTGGATACTATCTGTAGTTTTGACTTTTCTAATCTGTAATCATGGCTCCGGGAGGTGTTCCTGGACCAAAGTGACGAAATTGGACTCTGGGAGTCCAATTTGCCCCTGTATCTCTTTCCTCGGATTCATCACTTCACTGAATTTTCCCTCAAATGCCAAGCCCATTACATCCTCGACCAGAAAGCCAACGTTTCTTCATCTGGAGATGTCCTCTTCTTCATCACCCCCGAAGATATTGACTAGATGATGCAAATTTCCCGTGTTGAATCTACGTCCCCATTCAATTTAGAAATCCTCACTGAGCTATATCAGAAAATGACATTCCCTTAGAGAGCTCAGATCTTCGAGCTTTTTCTCCCCACTTCCGCTCCACTACCTTCCACCAATCCCCCTTACCCTTCTTCTATGTTATCTACCAAAGGAAATCAAATCATTTCTTCCCTGTGTGCCCTGCTTGGTTACTATTCTGATCAATGGGTAGATGAGCCCATCCTGGGTTTTCTGTCCATTTTCTCAAACGATGAACAACCTACCACGCAGTTCGACTACAACACCTTCTTTTCCAATAATATCCATGAACAATTTGTGAATTTCACCACAGAGGGCATGTTCATATATTCCTCCATTCTGGCTTACATGTTCATGTACTTTCAAGCCGACAGGTTCACTTTCTCCATGCAGAAGATGGACGCCGACAGGAAGCCCCAGCCAGTCACAGCGTGGACTTCTCTTCTGAAACATAACTTTGTTGAATACAACTTCAAAGCGTTCGTTGATCAATTTTACCACCCTGTGGTAAGTATGTTGGGTGGCTGGCCTGAGCCACGAATAAATGAAGAGGTCTAGAGAATTCTACATCTCTTGGAAGACGCAAAGACAGGAGACTGGTACTTGTATCAGAATCACTCTGAGATACGAGTTTACGGGTGCGAATTGGCACCTTACAATCTGCCGAGATATGTACCGGTAAGAATTTTTGCATTAGACTATATTAGGCAGATAATGAATTCTGATGATATTCACTTTGTTTCCCTTAAGAAGAAGCAACAATTGTAGATCAAGGGGCAGATTGGTTCTTTCATATGCAATATTATAGGCATAGGTGAGGAAGCAGACAAAATGTTAAAGGAGATGAAATTCCTTACAAGTTTCACCTGGCATTATGATCCCTGTGGGATCATTTCTGAAATGAGAGTGAAAAATAAGAATGTCCCATATGTGCATGAGTCCAAGCCAGAAATCGAGAAATTTGCAAATCAGACAGAATGGGAGCCCGATACTTTGATGGGCGTGGAACAACAAATTGACGTTGAATAGTAGACACCTTCAACGAGTGTTTTACCCACCACCACACCTCAGTTCCCCAAGGAGAAGAGGCCTCGACATGAATCATCTCCTCCTGTGACAGAGGTGTCATCAGAGGAATTCCAAATACACTCCAAAAAGCCAAAGACGGTTTCAACGCCTGGCGCGACAGTGGAACAAGAAGTTTCTACTACCACGGTAACTACCACAAAGGGCAATCCAGTCACTCTCCCTTTCAACTCGGGTCAGCATAAAGCAATAACAACAGTAATAAAATCTACAGATTCTCCCTCAGATACTCCACCAAGCAAGATTGGGCCCAAGTTGGGCATTTTTGAAACATATGACTTGATCAAGAAGAAAAACCAGACCCTCACTAGCAACACTTATGCCCACTTTCATAAGCAGTCGTCCACCGCTCAGCATAGGCTTCTTTCGACATTTGACACAGAAAAGGGTAGGATGCATATGGCTTACCTCCAAGCTCAAGTGTCGGATCCCAAGGTGATATCAGATTACAAAAGGGCCACCTTTGAGTTCTAGGCTAAGGACGTGCATCCAACAGATCAGATGGATCTGCACAAGCGAACTGGGGAGATGGTTTTCCACACTTTGGCCCACGCTTTAGCTTCTGCATCAAAATTTTGGGTAGCTTTGAACAATGCCCAGACCCAACTTAAGCTGGAGAAAATATCATCTTTCGCGAAAGACAACAAAATCAAGACGTTGGAGGAGATGGTCCTCAAGATCGGTTACGACCCTGGGAATGTCAAGGTTGATGAAGAGATGATTAAAAAGAAAAATGATGACATCGCATCCTTAAGAAAATAGCTAAAGCTCCCTCCAACAGAGGACCCACAGAAAAAGGAGATAGCCGAAAAGGAAGGGGAAAAGGATGAGATGTTAAAATTACTCATGGAGCAGAATGCTCAGCTAAAGGAGATGGAGGCTGAGATGGAAATACTGCTAAAAGAGAAAGAGCAGGAAAAGACAATGGAAGGCATCCCATTAAGTGTTATCCCAATTACAAGATTGAGCACAACAACAGTGACAGTCGTTCCATCTGCTGCATCAGTGCCACTACCAGAGGGAACAACAGAACTGGCCAAGTCTATGGAGAGAATGAACCTGCAAGAGTCAGAAATCAGCAGGCTTAAGAAAGAAGTGGAGAATCTCCAAGAGCTAAAGACTTCTTTCCAGACAACTCTATCAAAAGAGAAACAGGTGAATGATCAAATCAGGAAGGAGTTATAGCAGCTCCAGAAACAGACAATGGCAGGAAAGACTTTGGCTGAGGTCAATGAGATTGTGTGGAAATATATTTCCAAGTCCATAAATGAAATCTGGCCAATGGTTCAAATCATGTTTGAACAAAATGAGTTGCTCGAGAGGAGCAAGCAGGCTTTTGAGAAAATCAGAATGGAGCTGGGATACATGCCAGCCCAAGCGAATGAAATCATAAGGTTCCTGAATTCCAAGACTAGGGAGGAACTAGAAGAATTAAAGATTGAGGACAGGATAGAAACTATACTTGAAGTCAAAAGGGTTCTAACAAAAAGAGGTCTCATGCTTCAGCTTGAGGAGAAGATTCAAGTCATGGGTCAAGGAGTGCAGGAGTTTTTCAATAGGATAGATGCTCTCCAAAGGAAGGGCCTACCTGGCCTGAAGGTCATTAATGAAAATTTAATGACACTCCATGATTACAAGAAAAGGTTGACTGAAGTGTCTAAGGACAATTCCAAGTTTGCAGGGATACAGTGAAGCATCACAGGAAAAGCATTCATGGATGCCTTGCAGTTGAATATTAGTATCCAACATGAGATTAAACACATATTCATCATCAAGCCTACATTTGCTAAATATACACACATGGATGAAGTGTATCGGAGATTGCTTAAAGTCACAGTGCCAGGTCATCTCAGATGGGAAGAACTGTGTGATCTACTAGATTAGCAGATGAGCTGTCACAATCCAGTCACCTGTACAGTCAGAAGAGATTGCGAAGGCACCTTGCCAACGACCTACTCCAGAAATTTAGTATACAGTTGTATCGAGTCATCAAACAGTTTCGATTAGTTAAGTTAGTTAGTCTAAAAATAGTATGAGCACGTCCTGATCAGTTATGATAGGAACGTTTGTATTTTGAATTATAAATACTTCATCTTTCGAAGTATTGAGGGTTGTTGATCCGCACACCCTATTGCTATCAAACTGTACTATTTTTGGAGAGATCTTCCATTAATAAAGAAGAGGCACTTTTACAAGATTCTTGCGTATGTTCACTGGTGATGTTGAATTTCTAAGTTAAATGTTTTTCTTTCTCTGTATTCATTTTATTTTCTGAATCTAATCTTTACGAATAGCGTTATGTTGCAGGATTTATCTTTGATACCCTGTTTCTGATTCTAAAGATTTAAATGTTTATCTTCTATATCTTCAATTAAGAAATTCTTAACTGCTTGTTAGTTGAATTTATTTTCCTCATCTGTTCTTCAGTCCATCATTTTAAATTACTAAAGATCCAGTGAGTGTATTATCTCGCCCTATGAAGGTTTTTCTTTGGCATTTCTAGTTGTATCTAATATCTGATTGAAATACAGACCCCATAGCCCAATGGATGTGTATACTTTCTCAACCAACTTCAAAAACTCTTTTACAACAAAACCAACAGTTTCTTTACCTAGCCTAATATCTGAAATAAAAAACAAAGCTAAATCATATAGAGAGATCCCTCTCTAAAGTTGGAAGGGCTAGATCCCAGCTTTAAAAGTGGTTGGTTAAGGTTACCTTTGTAGATTTCTTCTTTTTCAACCTCTAGGAAATTTACCAAGTTCTAACACCGGGGATTATGGGCACGATAAGTATTCCTTATCTGTTGAATAATCAACTTAGCATCTCCGAATACTGTTATCTCTTCAATTCCCATTTCCTTTGCGGACCTCATACCCAGAACAAGAGCTTCATACTCTGCCACGTTGTTGGTGACTTCAAATTCCAGCTTGTATGACAGGGATACGACTTCTTGACAAGGTGATATGAAAACCACTCCAATGCCAGCTCCTTCGCTAGAAGAAGCTCCGTCAAAAAACATCTTCCACACAGAGGAGATTTGAAGGGAAATCAGATGATCAGGGCTGGGATGTTTTCTGATTAGTAAAGAGCTTTCAGGGGCATCGGTAAGCTACAACAAACTAGACCCCAAGTCGGTGTCAAGTGCAAAGATGGGATGATTGGTAGGGTCTGCTTCATCGCTGACAATATAGGCCAGTTTGGATTCTCTGTATAATCTCCTTTGTTCCCCTCCAAAGACCGGAATAGTGGCATATGTGAGGTCCATCTGCAACGTCCCTCCTAGTTTTTTGATCCACGATCTAGACAACAGCATACCGAACTTGGGGGGAACGTCGGCTACCACAATATTCATGACCACACTTTTCATGGGCAGCTGAAATAGGGAAACCGCCAGGTCTTTGATGACTCCTAGGCACTGCACTCTCCTTGAATCGAAGGAATATAAATCATGATAAGTTCTTGTCACTTCCAGTCCCAATTCTTCCATGACGATTTTTGGCATAAGGTTATGGGAAGCCCCTGAATCCATGAGGCAGTTATGCAACACTTTATCATGTATGTTCAAGGATGTGTAGAAGGGGGGGGAGGGGTGATTCATCTCTGTCTTCTACCATGGGGCCTAAGATGACGGCTGGCTTCTCATCTTGAAGGTTTACTGAGTCAGCAGGGGGCTGGGGGGACTCAGATTGTAGCAGCTTGGAGAGGGATCTTTTAAAATCTTCATTTTTAACTAGCTCTGAGAGGGGTATAGGAATTCTAATCTTCTGAATCTCATGCTCAAAATTGAAGGAGGGGGTAGGTTTAGGAGCTTCTCTTACCTCAGTAACAGGGTCTTTGGTTGCTGGTGAAGCATTCTGAGTATTCTTTTCTTTAGTTGTGGCTCCTGCAGCTCTAGTATGTTTTTCTGCTATGAGAGGCTGGTCTGAGCTGTCAAAGTCTCCTCCTTTCCTTTTCAATCTAAGATTATATCTCTTAGAAGTGTGACCAGCCCTTTGTTCTTTCCCCAACTCATGAATTTGAGCACTCATAAGTGATTCTTCATATGCGGACTGCGTCAAATGAGGAAAAGGGGGAGATTCTTCAATACAGTGAATTTCAGGGCCAAACGCGTCTATCTCCTCTCTTTCCTCATGATAAACTAGGTTGGTTTGGAGGGGGGTTTGAACCCTCTGATATTCTCTATCATTCCCCCTTTGTTCCCTCGGGAAAGCCTGAGGCATATTGTTAGCAGGTCGTCTGAAACCTCTATTATCATTGTTTTGGGGATTCCTGTACATGGGCTTCCCTTCTTATTCCAACCTTTCTATCTTGGCAGCAAGTGATTTTATCGTTATAGCTATCTCATCTGTCTGATGGGGTATGGGAGAGGAGCTGGATGAGGAAGTTTCAGGCCTATTCTTGGACGTGCTTCTATCACCTATGTTTCTGAGCCGGTTGACAGCCAATATGTTAGATTCAACCTCCACAGCTGCATCTTGCATGTGGGCCATCATAGTAGCTCTTCTCTCTCTCAGCAGTAGGCAGAAATCAGGATCAAAAGCGCTGGAGTAACTGATCATTGTAGAGGCTTCGGAGGGTTTTATCTCAGTAGGGATTTTATTGTACATTTTATTAAATCTCTTGGAGAAGTCGGGAACAGACTCTCCCTTTCTCTTCAACGACCCAAACTATGTCATGTAATACATGAAGTCCTTCTTATCTCCCCATTGCCTCAGGAAAGCGTTATCCAGGGCGTCAATTCCAGCAATAGATCCGGGAGCTAATCCTCTAAACCATTTCCTCACCTCACCATCCAGGCTCTGGACAAAAACCCTCATCCAGACATCTTCATCTCCAATGTTCAGGTTGTCTGCATAACTGTAGAAATAAGCCAGGTCTTATTCTGCAGTTATGTCCCCTTCCCCGGTGAACTTGGGCATATATTTCAAGTAATCTCCAGTAGGGAAAGGATTCGTGGGATGAGGTAAGATCAAGGGAGTGTACCTAGCAACAACTATGGAGTCCATTCTATTCAGAGGGGGATTAGCATCGGCCATAGGAATATTAGGTGGAGGATAATTTGGAGGAGAAGGAGCTCGCGAAGGGGATATCGGGAACGAATATTGGAGTGGGGTGGGAAAGAAGAGGTGATTCAAGGAACAGGCTACCGAGCTTAAGTCAGCAGGTGCTCCTCCTTGTGCATGAGTGGGGAAATCTTCTGTGGCCGTGGGTCTACGCCAAGGTACAACTTCAGAGGAGAGGGGAGTGATAAGGATTTCTCCCTCCAATCCCAGACCAGGAGGGGAAAACTCAGCAGGAACACTCCCAAAATTCAGGAAATGGGAAACTTCGGAAAAAGGTCTATTAAGAAACTGAGGGGGAGAAAATGGATTTCTAACAAAAGGAGATGGAAGATTACCTATTTCGATGGTGGAAGCCTCTGCTTCAGGGGCCTTTCCTTTTCTGAGAACCACCTCTGGATCGGTTTTAGGTGTAGCTAAGGGCAGCTGTGGATGAGACCGCGTGTGTCTTCCTCTAAATGCCACAATTAGTAGAGTAGATTCTCCCCAGCGGAGTCATCACAATGGAGTCACCAGGTGCACAACAATAATCTCAATAGTTTTGATATCTGATGCACCTTCAGAATCAACTAATCGTTGTCTTTCAATCCCAGGGAAAATATTCAACTTCGTCCCTGGCAACGGCGCCACAAATGTTGGCGACAAAAGTCACTCCTGGATTGCTTGCAGGAGCAGAGCCCGACGCCCATCATTTTTATGTCACGGTTGTTCATAGATGGGTGATCAAATGGAAGGAAACTCAAAACAATGTGGTTCTAACTCTGAAACCAGGCCAGATATGCATGATCAAGTGAGGTCTTGCGTAAACTTCAGATAGTGAGTTGTAGTAATGGGTGAACAAGTAGAAGATTTATATAAAATAAAAGTAGAGGCCTGTTAAAAACGACAGGTTCCTAACATGCTGTAGAAGAAAGCATTTAAACACAAGATCAACTTACATTCAAATGCAAAAACCAGAGAATACAATAATGTCACAGTAAATTTTTTATCATAACATAGTTGCATGAATTCATGTGAATCAGTCAATCATGAACTCTCCAAGCATAAGATGAAAATCAAACGGAGTAAGAAGAACTGTCTATCATAAAACAAGAAATCTCAAACACAGATGCATAAACTAGAAGCTAGAATAGCTGCTAAAATATTACAGTAGGGAGCTCTCCTCTACCATAGATCCTTTACAAAATGGAAAAAATGCCTACATATACTCCTTCCTTCCTTTCCCCTGACAGAGGTGTCTCATAACTTTCAATGGATGGCATCCCCTCAATCAGATCTGTCCTCCGTTCCTCTGTCATACGCCTCTTTTATTCAGTATGGCTCAAGCTAGGGGGTAGTTGAGCCCTTTGAATGTTGACTTGGCATGTGCAGGTTCCTCTAGCGGGTTGAAGACTCGGCGTGGCCTTTCTGAAGAGAATAGGTACAGGGGATCCTCCTTGGTAGACTTTCAGCCAAGGTCTCCATATTCTTCAATAAATGAGTGATGTGAGTTTTGAGCCATCCCTTATTTTCTCCATTAATCTCCAGCCGGTACTAGGAATTAGCCCGCATTAAATCGGTACATGGGACCCTACCATGCCTTCCCGCTTTCAGGATCATTTTAAATCCCCTCTTCTGAGCCGAAGTGGCTTCTTGGATTCCTTGGGGAATCACTGCTGCAACAAACCGATCCACAGGTCTTTTCCAATCCCTTCATGACCTTCAACACCTAACTGTGGCTATCCTCGGATCTGTATTGGGGTTCGAGGTTTCGCAATTCTTGTTGTCTAGAACTCCTTGCCTCCCCAATCCCCAATTTGTGATGATCTCCCTTCACATGCGAGCCCTCCTGAGCTTAACTCCTGACGCATATGACCACGCCTCCACGACCGTGGCCTTACCCTCCTATCGGGCCTTCAGCTTCCGTCGGGAAATCGCGTATCGGGATATCACGATTTCCGCTGTCATGCACATGGGACTTTCATTTCCCTGATCCTCGAATCTGCGGGATCTCTCACCACGTGTCCCTCCTGTCGAATGGTTTTGATCCAGCCGGGAAATCACGTATCGCGATTCCTACATGAAAGAGTTTCTTGTCTTCCAAAACTCTGATTCCCCGATGAACTGAACCTCGAATCTCCTCCGCACACTAGGGATTAACCCCGGCACAACTTCTCGAGATCTAACGGCTGATGGGATTTCGTCGATCCCCTCTGTAAGACTCTGACCATTGATTTTCTTTAAGGATGGTTCCCGACTGCCGAAGACAAAACTCTGCCCACTCGCTTGCTTTACTTGCTGCTACAAAAATGAGATTCTCTCGTGATATGCTCAGGTGCTTCTCGTGCAACTCCAGACCTGGGTACGCCTAGTCCCGAGACAAGAAATATCACTAACATAATGCATAATGAAAGTATTTATAATCACTAAATAGAAACAAATCAAGGGATTAATACAGATAAAATTCATACACTTTAAAATTCATATGTTCATAAACATCAAATGTAGAAACAATGAGATTCATAAAAAACATGACATGAAATGTGTGTGTGTGTGTGTGTGCGTGTGTGTGTGTGTGTGTGTGTGTGCGTGTGTGTGTGTGTACTCAACATCATCTAAATTGTACATTTTTAACAAAATGACAACTCGTTCCTAGTATACAAGTGCCCTAACAGAAAAATACATCTATATCATAGCCTAGATATGATATGGAAGTAGTTGGTCAATCATTGAACATTTCAACTGTCGCCACCCTCAGGAGAATCCTAGAAATATTTCTTTCTTCTCTTTCTCAAGGATGCACCTCAAGAGGTTCTAGGCTTTGGCGTGCTTTGACGCTTTGGAGAAAGCACAAACAATAAACAATGTTATAATTTTTCTTCATCAATTAATTAATAGAAATACAAATTGATACTTTGTAATTTAACCTAATAAAACTCACAACATATGAAACTATCAATCATGAGGGCGTTACCCTCCTCCATGTTACACATTATTTTCATCATCCCTATGACTGTTAATGATGTAAACCTATTTATTTCCTTCAGAGGGGTCAATGGCCTGAGTTCCTAAAGGGAGAAGGGAGAAGAACTTTTCCTGAGAAAAGAAGTTGCATTTTCCTGTGTAAAAACCTTATAAAAAAGGAAGTTCGCAGGCTGCCTATGTATTAGGGTGCAAGAATGCCTGATTCTCGCAGGCTACATCATAGCTAGGGTGCGAACAGTTCATAGGTTGCACTATAAGAAGGGTGCGAGAATGCTTACATGTGGGAAAAACGAGCGTTTTCTCGAATCTTCTAGAAGGAGAAACTTCCATGGTGAGGTGGCATCCAAATGGTTTGGATGTTACTCGCTTTCATTATTTAGTGGGATCATCCTAACCTCCTCACCTTATCCTCTTCAACTTATAAAAGGAGAGGAGCTCTCATGGAGAAGGGGTTCTTGAGCTTGTTAGCTTTGGTTGGCTTGGAATTATTAGCTTGGTTGGAGTGGCTTTGAGATTTGCTTTGTCAAGATAGATTGTGAATATCATCAGATCTATGCTCTCAAAATTATTGGAGTGAAAGTGTGTGGGAAACAAATAACATTTGGAAGGGACCTTCCGACATCAAGGCCATGGTTGTAATCTCTCTTTCATATTTAATATGATACAGTAATATGATTTTGTTGGCGTCAGAAGTCACTCCTGGATTGCTTGCAGGAGCTGAGCCTAACACCCATCAGTTTAATGTCACAATTTTTTTAAAGGGGTGATCAAATGGAAGAGAACTCAGAACAATATCGTCTCAACTCTTAAACTAGGCCGGTCATGTATGAGCGAGTGAGGTCTTGATAAACTTGAAACAACGAGTTGTAAAAAAGGGTGAGCAGGTGGAAGACTTTGAATGAGAAGGTTGCATGGGACTGTCTGAACATCCAGATTCTAATAGACTGTGAGAGAAGACATCTGAAGGCAAGATCTTCTTGCACCCAAATGCAGGAAACCAGAGAAAACAACAATGCAACAATAAATCCTTTATCATAACATAACTGTGCTAATTCATGCAAAGCATTCGATCATGAACTCTCTGGCATGAGAGGAAACAAGGATTTAAAAGGAAAATTGTTTGTCATAAAACAAGAAATCTCAAACACAGACGCATAAGCCAGAAACCAGAATGGTTGTTAAAACTTTACAGTAGGGAGCTTCGATCTACCATCGATAGATACAAAAATGGTGAAAACGCCTACATATACTCAAGATAACAACAACAACAAAATTGAGACATTGCATTGAAATCTTTGCGTCTGCATGGCTTCTGACAATCTGCAGCTGCAATATTTGAATGGTCATGCAACTTCGGCGGACGTAATTAGACTTTCTGACAGCTCTGCGGACGAAGCGACGTGCCTTTAATTCGGAGCTGGACTTTCCCATTATGGCAGAGGCGATGTCTAACCACCACCAACTGCTTCAATAACTGCTTTGTGAGGATTGAGAATGGCCTAGCCAACTCGACACCTTTGGGATGTGGAAGGCCCCTTGCGCTGCCACCTGGATTAGCTGAACGGCCCGATGAGAAGTCATGATGGCCAGCACCAAGGATAGGGTGCATAATAGGAGTGGTGGAACCAGCCTCATGAGGGCATGGTATGAGGTGACGAGGTGTGAGAGGGATGTCAGAGGAAAACACATGGCGGAGGGCAACAGGCGGAAGGGGTAGGAAATGAGATATGATGGGATTGCTTTTAGCAAGAGACTGACATGAAAAGAGTAGGACACATGGCAGTTGACGAGTGGATGACAAGATGGGAGATGGACCACGCGGACCAGGAAGGGGGAAGATAGAAAGATGTCAGCGGATGAGAAAGGGGTTAAAGGGCGCGAGCCTCATCGCACGGCCAGGGGGAGAGCAGGTGGCTCAGAAGATTACATGACGGGAAAGGGGGGCCCACGCTGGTTAAGAATAGAGCAGCTAAGAAAGATGGGATCTTCTGAGCACCGTTGATCCAGGCGCGTTGATCTCAGCCATCGAGAAGATGCATGCCCGATTCCGGACCCCCTCCCCTCCGCTTAAAGGTAGAAAGGCGAGGGGGGTCCGGAATTGCCTCGCACGTCATTGATCCGGGCGCCTCGATCTCAGCCGTCAAAGAGATGCGCCCTGGATTCTAGACACCCCCCCCCTCCGCTTAAAGGTAGAAAGGCGGGGGGGTCCAGAATCGCCCGTACACCGTTGATCCAGGCCCGTTGATCTCTGTCGTCCAGATCCACTTGCCATTTACCACAGGCGCACTTGCATTCCAAACTTAGGATAAGTGGGGTTTTAACCCATTGTTTTGCATTCTAACCCCCTTACAAGAAATATCGCTAACATTTGGCTCCATGGGGGATAGAGTCGTCCCTGTGATGCTATAAGAACTCTTTTGCAGATTCAGTGCCTTTGTTGTTGGGCTATGGAGTCATTTATTAATCCGAAAAACAAAAACAAAAACAATATTTACAAAACAAAACAAAAAGAGCCAACTGTGGCTCACAGAAAACATTTTTTTAAGAAATGCCCATTTACTGGGCTGCTAAAAACTTCTTTTCCTTCCAGATCCTGCAACCTGTAAGTGTTGTTTGAAAATACTTCGAGGATATTGAAAGGCCCGAACCAGAGGGCATCAAATTTACTGTGTTTGCCCTTTTCCTGCCTGGGTGCATCCCATTTGAGCACCAGATCACCCTGCTCGAATTATTTATTTTTTCTCTTCCTGTCAAAAGCCTGCTTGATCTTCTCCTGATGATTGTGGGCCCTATTCATGACCTGTTCTCTGATCTGCTACACTTCCACCATCTGATGAATCCTTCTGATCACATGATTAGGTTCTCCTTCAAAGTCCTGGAGGAAATTTTCCACAGATAAGGCGAGCTGAGTGAGGAAAACGACCTCTATTCCATAAACAAGTTGGAAGGGTGAGAGGCCAAGGGATTTCTTGGTTGTCACCCGATCAGCCCAGAGAGAAAATTTGAGCTTTGAGTCCCAGGCCCTTTTATTGTCCCCCAGTAGCTTCTTAATGAGCTTGATCATACTTTTATTGGAGGACTCTACCAGTCTGTTTCCTTGAGGATAATAGGGAGTAGAGTGAAGCAGTGAAATCTCGAACTGTTCACAGAACTTGACCAGAGGCTCAGACCGAAATGGGGAGGCATTGTCGATGACGATTTTGCTAGGGTAGACAAATCTAGCCATGATGTCTTCCAGGAAGCTGATAATCACTTTGTGAGAAGTGCTTCTGGTAGGGACAACTTCTATCCATTTGGTGAAATAGTCGGTTGCAGTAAGAATCCATCTGTGCCGGCCACTTGAGGGAGGATGGATTTCTCTGATGAAGTCTAATCCCCATTGCTGAAAGGGCACTGAAACTACTATAGGATTTAATGGCAGAGATTTCAGCTGTTGTTTTCCTAAGAACTTTTGGCATTTGATGCAAGCTCTGATTTCCCTACAGATGTCAGGAAATAAGGTGGGCTTGTAATACCCAGCTCAGAGGATCTTGTGAGTCGCGGTCTTCCAGAAATGATGACCTCCACAGAGACCGCTATGGAAATCAAACATAACCTTCTGGGCTTACTGCGGGTCCAGACACCTTAGTAATACTCCCAGAGGGTCTTTCCAATACAAGGCTTGGTCAATGAGGCAATACCTGACCGCTTTGAGCTTTAAGGCCCTGGCCTTACTTTTTCCCAATCCATCAGGGGGCTTTAATTCTTTCAGAAAGTACAAGATATCCTTGTACCATGGACATGATGCTAGTGATAGGGCACCCTAGAAATGCGTGTTGGATGGCTCAGCTTGCTCATTGATGAAGTTAATTCCTAAAGCCTTGCCATTGGATTCAGCTAGCAACTTAGCCAAACCTTGCCCTTTTATTAACTTGGTGGGCTTAATATCCATATCAAACTCTAGGATCTTGGTGATCCATTTACCTCTCCTCCCGTCTATGTCAGGTTGTATAAGAATGTCCTTCACAGAGGTTGAAGGGACATATGCAGTGATTTTTGAGTGCAATACATAGACTCTGAAAGCTTTAAGGGCCTTCACCAGGGCATAGGCCTGCTTCTCCATGATCTCGTACTAGATTTCTGCATCTCTCAATGCTTTTCTATAGAAAGCAATAGGCCGCTCTTGTCCTCGATCATTTTTTTGCAACAGAACTGCCGCTACTGTATCACAGGAAGCAAAAGAAAATATCAGAAAGTCTTTGGAATAATCGAGACTGATTAGCACAGGTGCTTCAGTCAACGCCTTCTTTATTTGGAGAAAACACTCTCTGGGTTCAGAAGTCCATTTTACTTCATTTCCCTTTTTGAGCATGGTCGTGATGTGTTTTACCAATTCGATGAAATTTGAGACGAATATCCTCAGAAAATTAATCCTCCCCAAAAATGCCTGAACCTCCTTTTTGGACCTGGGGAGTGACAGGGTATGAATCGCTTCCACCCTGCTAGGATCAATTCTCACTCACTTTGTTGATACTATATGGCCCAATAGCTTCCCCTCCTCCATGGAAAACAATGATTTCTTGGGGTTTAAAGAAAGGCCATATCTCCGACACTTCAGGAAAACCTTCTTCAAGTGTTAGCGATGCTCTTTATTAGTCTTGGAGAAGACTGTTATGTCATATAGGTAGATCACCACAAACTTATTGTTTTCTCTGATGAAGGCTATGTCCATGGCTCGCTGAAACATGGCTCCTGCATTCATCAGCCCGAAAGGCATTTTGGCATACATGAATGTGCCCCAAGGAGTGGTGAAGGTTGTTTTTTCCCTGTCCTCAGGCATGACTTATATTTGATTATAGCCAGAGAAACCATCAATCATGGATATTATGGAAGCACCGGTGACCTTCTGCAATATGTGCTCCATGTTGGGCAGGGGATAATTATCTTTCCTTGAGCTCCTGTTCAGGTTTCTGAAATCAACACAGAGTCTGATTTCGCCACTTTTCTTTCTTACTGGGACCAAATTGGCCACCCAGTCAGAATATCTCAAGGGGACAATGATTTGGGTATCTAGAAGCTTCTTCACTTCCTTCTCCATGACAGGTAGTAGCATGGGATTTATCTGTCTTAGCTTCTGCTTGAATGGCCTAGCCTCTTCTTTCAGTGGAATCCATTGCTCAATAACTGATGTGTCGTATGTTTTGAGGTCTTCGTAGGTCCACGCGAACACATTGGCAAACTCCCTCAACAAATTAGTATATTCGGCCCTTTGCTCCTTTGTCAAACTCCTTGACAACTTGAAAAACTTGGGCTCCTCTGGTGTGCCTATGTTGCACTCAGCTGTGTCAGCCTCATCACCTGAAACTCTACCCTTTACTTCCACATCATTCCCATCGAACAACCTTTCTAATGGGATCATTCCCCTTGGAATGTGATTGCTCGGTAGTTGAATAATCTGGTGGCTGGAAATTTTATTCAAAAACTTCCCATGGTGATGGTCACCTTCCATGTCAGGATCCTCATCTATGCGTAATGCAGAAAAGTCATCAACGGATTGGAGGCATTTTTCAATCTCCAGATCATCTTCAAATACCTTCCAATGTTTGACGTTGTTCAGTACAGAGGGTATATAACTTATTTCAACATCAGACTTGTCAGTGGGCAGCACAGGAACTTCGAGCAAACTAGCTGTGAAAGATAAGAAGTCAGCTGGAGCATTTCCTTCCCTTGGAATGAAAGAGATGTTAAAATCCAGGAATAAATTATCAACTAGGTCCCATACCATGTTCCTGTAATTCTTGAGTCGAGGATGCTTGGCCTGATAAACGTTTTTGACCTGTTGGACAATCAGTTCTGCATCTCCAAACACATCTATCTCCCGTATTCCCATCTCTTGTGCAGCCCTTATACCTAGAACAAGAGCTTCATACTCTGCCACATTGTTGGTGACTTCGAATTCCCTCTTGTATGACATGGACATGGTCTCTTGAGAAGGGGACACGAATACTACCCCGACACCTGCACCCATACTGGAAGAAGCTCCATCAAAGAACATCTTCCAAACAGAGGTGGTTGGAGGAGGTGTCTCTTGATTGAGAATGGGTTGTTTTCTGATCTGCAAAGGGGCCTCAGGAGTCTCAGTGACCTGTAACAAACTAGACCCTAAGTCAGTGTCAAGTGCAAAGATGGGGTGATTAGTGGGGTTCGCTTCGTCGCTGACTATGTAGTCTAGTTGGGCTTCTCTGTACAATCTCCTATGTTCCCCTCCAAAGACTGGAATGGTGGAATATGTGAGATCCATCTATAACGTCCCTCCAAGTCTCTTAATCCAAGATCTTGACAACAACATGCCAAATTTGTGGGGAACATTAGCTACCACGATATCCATGACCATACTCTTCATGGGCAACTGAAACAAGGAAACTACCAGATCTTTGATGACTCCCAAACACTGAACTCTTCTGGAGTCAAAAGAATAGAGGTCATGATAGGCTCGGGTGACTTCTAGTCCTAGCTCTTCCATGATGGTTTTGGGCATGAGGTTGTGAGAGGCCCATGAATCCATTAAGCAGTTGTGTAGCACTTTATCATGTATGTTCAAGGATGTGTAGAAAGGGGGGGATGAGTCATCTCTATCTTCTACCATGGGTCCTAGGAAAACTATTGGCTTTTCATATTGGAGGTTTATGAAGTCTGTAGAAGGACATGAGGCTTCAGATTTCAAAAGTTTGGAAAAGTTCTTTTTAAATTCTTCATGTCTGATTATCTCGGTGAGGGGCACAGGGATTCTGGTCTTTTGAATCTCATGCTCAAAATTAAAAGAAGATGTAAGCTTCGGAATTTCTCTTATTTCAGGAACATGATGGTGGATAATGGGGGAGAGGGGTTGAGCCTTCTTACCTCTGTGACTGTCTGCTACTTCATTAGCAGGCTTCTCTATTCTAGCGGATTGCTCAGGAACATCAGGTGTTGCTGCCTTTTTGTCGGACCTCAGGTTGTACCTGCCTCGGCCACCACTAGCCTTGTCTCCTGTGCTTAATTCATTTAGCTGATCATTCATGAGAGACTCCTCGTATGCTGATTGAGTTAGATGAGGGAAAGGAGGAGTGACTTCTAAGAAGTGGATTTTAGACTCAGGCTCGTCTGTTTCCCTTTCTTCTTCATCGGTCACAAAACTGTTCTGAAAGGGAGCCTGAATTCTTTGGTCATCTCTGTCTCTTCCCTTCTCTCTGTGCATAGTTGGGGGAGAAAAATTATTTGGCCTTCTGAAACCCCCTTTGTTCTCGGTGCTCTGAGGGCCCTTGTTCATTTTCTTCCTTTCCACCTTCAGTCTCTCCATCTCTTCAGACAAAAGCTTCATCATCTGGGTCAGTTCATCCACTTGAGGGTGGGGCAGTGATGGGCCGGAAGTTGAGGCTTCCAATTTTCCCTTTCTTCTGTCTACGTCGGCCTTGTTCCTCAGTCTATTGGATGCTAATATGTTGGATTCCATTTCTATAGCTGCATATTTCATTTGGGCTAAGGAGGTGGCTCTTCTTTCTCTTAATAAAAGACAGAAATCAGGGTCAAATGCACCAGCATAGGAAATTTGGGCAGAGGCTTCTGAGGGTTTTATCTCTGCAGGAATCTTGTTATACATTTTATTGAATCTTTTGGAGAAGTCAGAGACAGAATCTCCATCCATTTTCTTCAAAGCCCCAAACTTTGTCATGTAATACATATAATCCTTCTTGTCTCCCCACTGTCTCAGGAAAAAACTATCCAGGGCTTCAATTCCAACAATAGATCCAGGGGCCAACCCTCTAAACCATTTCCTCACCTCACCATCCAGGCTCTAGACAAAGACTCTCATCCAGACATCTTCATTTTCAATGTTTAGGTTGTCTTCATAACTGTAGGAATGAGCCAAGTGCTCTTCTGCAGTTATGTCTCCTTCTCCCACGAACTTGGGCATGTATTTTAGATAGTCTCCAGCAGGGAGAGGATTCATGGGATGGGGTAAGATTAAAGGAGCACATCTAGTAGCGACTATGGCATCCATTCTATTCGAAGGGGGATTATCACCAACCATAGGTATATTAGGTGGAGGAGAACTAGGAGGAGAAGGAGTGTGAACGGGAGATGTCGGAAAGGAGGTTCTCGAAGGAGACAACGGGGAAAACAGAGAGAAGGCTAAGGGACGTGAATGTGCAGATGCTTCTCTTTGTGCAACAGTAAAAATAAAAGGAGGGGTTGTGAAACCTTCCGAGGCCTGAGGTATGTACTGAGGCACAACTTCTAGGAAGGGAGGAGTGACAAGGATCTCTCCAGAAGGAGAAAACTCAGCAGGAACACTCCCAAAATTCAGAAAACGGGAAACCTCAGAGGAAGGACGACTAGGAAGTTGAGAATAAGAAAATGGAGTTTTTACGGAAGGAGGTGGCAAAATACCTGATTCAGAGGTGGGGAAATACCTGATTCGGAGGTGAATCTTTCTCCTTGAGGGGTCTTTCCTTTTTTGAGAATCACCTCCGGATTTTCTTCAGTTGTAGCCAGAGGCAGTTGTGGATGGGACCACGTGTGTCTGCCGCTAGAAGCCACAACTGATCCAACGGGTTCACTGCAGTGGATTCGTCACAATGGAGTCACCAGGTGAACAGTATCAATATTCGAGTCCTGATATCTGATGCACCTTCAGAATCAGTTGATCATTGTCGTTCAATCCCAGGGAAAATATTCGACTTCGTCCCCGACAACGGTGCCAGAAATGTTGGCGTCAGAAGTCACTCCTAGATTGCTTGCAGGAGCTGAGCCTAACACCCATCAGTTTAATGTCACAATTTGTTTAAAGGGGTGATCAAATGGAAGAGAACTCAGAACAATATCGTCTCAACTATGAAACTAGGCCAGTCATGTATGAGCGAGTGAGGTCTTGATAAACTTCAAACAGCGAGTTGTAAAAAAGGGTGAGTAGGTGGAAGACTTTGCATGAGAAGGTTGCATGGGACTGTCTGAACATCCAGATTCTGACAGACTATGAGAGAAGACATCTGAAGGCAAGATCTTCTTGCACCCAAATGCAGGAAACCAGAGAAAAAAGCAATGCAACAATAAATCCTTTATCATAACATAACTGTGCTAATTCATGCGAAGCATTCGATCATGAACTCTCTGGCATGAGACAAAACAAGGATGGAAAAGGAAAACTATTTGTCATAAAACAAGAAATCGCGAACACAGACGCATAACCCAGAAACCATAATGGTTGTTAAAACTTTACAGTAGCGAGCTTTGCTCTACCATCGATAGATACAAAAATGGCGAAAACGCCTACATATACTCAAGACAACAACAACAACAAAATCGAGATGTTGCATTGAAAGATTTGCGTCTGCATGTCTTTTGACAATCTGCAGCTGCAATATTTGAATGGTCGTGCAACTTCGGCGGACGCAATCAGACTTTCTGACAACTCTGTGGATGAAGCAACGTGCCTTTAATTCGGAGCCGGACTTTCCCATTATGGCGAAGGCAATGTCTAACCACCACCAACTGCTTCAATAACTGCTTCGTTGGGATTGAGAATGGCCCGACCAACTCATCACCTTTGGGATGTGGAAGGCCCCTTATACTGCCACCTGGATTAGCTGAATGTCCCGATGAGAAGGCATGATGGCCAGCACGAAGGATAGGGTTCATAATAGGAGTGGTGGCACTAGCCTCATGAGGGCGTGGTATGAGGTGACGAGGTGTGAGAGGGATGTCAGAGGAAAACACATGGAAGAGGGAAATAGGTGGAAGGGGTAGGAAATGAGATATGATGGGCTTGCGTTTAGCAAGAGACTGATGTGGAAAGAGCAGGACACATGGCAGTCGACGAGTGGATGACGAGATGGGAGATGGACCACGCGGACCAGGAAGGGTGAAGATAGACAGATGTCAGCGGATGAGGAAGGGGTTAAAGGGAGTGAGCCTCATCGCACGACCAGGGGGAGAGTAGGTGGCTCAGAAGATTACATGACGGGAAAGGGGGGCCCACACTCGTTAAGAACAGAGAAGCTGAGAAAGATGGGATCTTCTGAGCGTCGTTGATCTGGGCGCGTTGATCTCAGCTGTCGGGAAGATGCATGCCTGATTCAAGACCCCCCCCCTCCGCTTAAAGGTAGAAAGGCAAGGGGGGCTCCGAAATTGCCTCGCATGCCATTGATCTAGGTGCCTCGATCTCAGCCGTCAAAGAGATGCGCCCTAGATTCCGGACCCCCCCCCTCTGCTTAAAGGTAGAAAGGCGGGGGGGGTCCAGAATCGCCCGTACGCCGTTGATCTGGGCACATTGATATCTGCCATCCAGATCCACTTGTTTTTTACCACAGGCGCGCTTGCGTTCCAAACTTAGGATAAGTGGGTTTTTAACCCATTCTTTTGCATTCTAACCCCCTTACAAGAAATATCGCTAACAGATTCTTTCCTATAAATCTTGTTGTGTTTTATTGTATGATTCCTTGATCACATACATAGGTTTATATTGAGTTTATGCTATTACTCTCACTTTTGTTGGTTGTGTTCTTTTGCAGGTTCATTATTGTATGAGAGTTGGAACGGAGCTAGGATGGTGATGGCAAGAGGAAGCGACATTTCAACGGTATGTCACTCATCCGTATTTAGTTAGTAAATTCAATATTTAAAACTTAAGGAAAGCGTCATGTTCTGGTGTGTTTTGTTCTATATCTAGGTGGATCTAGGGAGATCAGTTAGTGTCTGCACCTACCGATTATTCCGATAACATTCCACAACCCCAATCTCTCTGCAATGCCAACCTACCTCAGTTACAAGGATCAAGTCAAGAAAATTAAACAAATATGCATAAAAACAAATTCATGAAACATGAAAAATTATCATCAATGCATTATCTCACCACGAATATCTCAGGCATCAATGGAGATTCATCGACATATGGAGCACTAGGTAGTACAACATTCTCCGAGACAACCTCTATTGTGGTAGTCTCTGTCGATGGGGCGAAAGTGGTGGTGAGGGTGGGTGGTAGACAAGTGGGCTCTGAGGGACCCTCACAGGCAGTACAAGTGATTCCAACATCCAAAGCATAGAAAAAGGAAACCAAGAAGAAAATCCCAGGTGCCTAGGGGGTACAATACTAATATACCTAGAAAATATATCGTCGACCTACATACATATGAATAAAATTTAACTATTAGTACCAAATACTAAAATTCGAAAACATAAACCCATTTTTTTTTTTGAATTATACGATATTTAACTTTACACATGATACATGTGACATTGGTGACTTGTCCATACTATATGGAAAATCCTTGAATAATCCAAGTGGATATCAGGGGTCACCCACCTTTTCCAACTGGCGCAAAACATTTTTCTGGAAATTTTGGTAATTTACTATTTTTAGCATTTTTCACTTCTGGAGTCATTTTGAGGCCCTAAACGATGTTTTTTGGGGGAAAACAGGTTTGAAATATGGAATTTACTTCAATATTCCCCCAAAAATGAATCTCCCCAATGATACCTTTCCAACGGGATATCATATGCCTAAAATGGAGATCGTATGCAAAAGTTACGACCCCTAGAAATTGATGTACTAACTTACCCAAATGGGGCCCACATGACTTTTGGCGCTTCATCTCCTAGGGTTAGGTTTTTGGATGTCTAGAGTTTTTGGCAATCTTGTTTATTGTAAAAATTCCTTCATAGCCTCATTGTAATCATGTTCTTGCAAATGAGCGTAGTCATCACATCTCTTCTCAGAGATAAGCCGCCACCATTCCAGCAAGCTTGTTTCCACTGCATTTTACAGTTTCAACTTATTTCCTTATTCAATAGAAAACCAGTTTTACTGTATCTCTATTATTTTGTGTTAAGAACTTGTTGATAATCTGTATTCATTTCTCTCTACTCATAAAATCCGAATCAGTAGTATCAGAGCTAGGTTGCTCCTTGTCGTCTTAATGCATGTCCCCAACGAGGTCGGAGTACAAAGAGTTGGGTCTCGAGCTTGTTTCTCTTGAGGAAAAAATATCTCACACACCCAAGCAACCTCCCATGGCAGGAGAAAATAAATATGACAGGACAAGAGATCCTTTCAAATTGTTGATTGATGAATCCCTCACACAACAAAGGAACTAGATGATGGATAGTTTTGCGCAAATCCTTCGGTGGCTACTAACATGCGATGCATCTTCTTCGAGTGGAGGTGTCGTCCCCTTCAAGGTACAAGTAAACTTCAATATTCCTATATTTGAAGGGGTCATATAGATGCAGATGTTGTAGATAAGTGGTTGAATCTACTAGAAGGGTATTTTTCTATCCATAAATTTTCGAATAGAGAAAAGATTACTTTTGTGCTCCTCAAATCCCTTCCCCATCTCAAAGATTGGTGGGAAACTTTATGTCAGCAAAAGGAGATAGAGGAACCCTCATTATTTATAGTCACAACCACCTAGGAATCCTTCAGGGATTCTATTAAGGATCAATACTACCTTGTGGGAAGTTATGAAGACTTGTTTACCAAATGGACCACACTGCGACAAGAAAGAGACCAAGAAGTGCCAGATTTCACAAATATCTTCCATACCTTGCACACCAATATGGGTATCAAAGATTAAGAGTGACATCTAGTGATTAAGTATCACGATGCTCTGCATAGATACATCCAAACCAAAATGGAATTTCTAGACATATCATCCTTGGGTGTGGCCTACTGATATTCCATCAAAATCAAGCAGAATCCTAGAAAAAGACGCGACAATTTGGGCCTGGGAACCCCTCACAACAAAATCCAAGAAAGGGAAGCCACAACCCACAAAACAAAGGATAGAGAAAATATGGAAAACATCAGGACAACCAGCCCAAGACGCAAGCAAATAAGGACACCAGAAAGACAAAGAAAGATACCGGGAAGTGGTACGACTTCCATAAGAGCCCTTGGAATAATATTGTTGACTACCGCTCAAAGAATTTGCTGGTGGCCGAAGTGAAATCCTTTGAATCAGATGTGGGTTCTGAATCTGAGTCAAAAACAGAAAGGGGAAGAAGGATCATTGACATGGAACCCAGTGCCACCGTTGCTACCACCAAGCTCCAGCATGGTGAAGCAGAGGATCCAGAAGAAGGAGAGTGCCTCTTCCATTCACAGATGTGGGTAAAAGACACCCCGTTGCACTTCATCGTTGATAGTGGTAGCTAGAAGAACCATATCTCAACAAAGTTCATCAATTGGTTGGCCCTATCGACAATGCCGCACACACAACCCTACATCATTGGATGGCTCCACCAAGGAAGCGATCTCTGCATCAGCCAATAGTGTCGACTGTCGTACGACATCAAGCCCTTCAAAGAAGAGGTATTGTGTGATGTTGCTTCTCTCGAAGTTTGTGATGTTCTTTTCGGCCAACCTTATTTATGGAAACATCATGTTGTATATGAGTCTAGGCCTCGTAGTGTTATTATTACTTTGAACAGGAAATTGTATAGGATACCCGAGGCAGTCCCACCTAGTGCTATTTCCTTGATCTTTGCTAATCAATGAAGGAAGGTCATCTCTCAGACTAGGAAGTTTTTCTTCTTCATGATTCACTCTCGGAATGAGATAAATATCACAACCACATCTAGGGTCTGTGCGGCTGAATACACAGCATAAGTAAGTAGATAAGGTTGTGGAATAATACTCAAATATATTCTCCTCACCTACCAGCGTACCTTTGCACTCCCAAGTCAATAACCCCATCAATTTGACCCTCGATGCACAACTTCCCAATGGTCTAGTCTATCACTGCTCTTTGTTAGAGAATGAGGAGATCAAGCGAAAGATCCAAGAATTGCTACACAAGGGGAACATCCATCCCATCTCATCACCTTGTGAGAGCCCAATCGTGTTGGTACAAAAGAATATGGAACCTGGCGACTCTGCATTGATTACTAGAATCTGAATAAAATCACAGTCAGAAACTGGTACCCGATTCCCCGAATTGACGAACTCCTTGATCAACTCACGAGGGACAAATACTTCAGTAAGATTGATATGAAGTCTGGCTACCACCAAGTCTCGATAGAACACACAGATGTATGGAAGACCACCTTCAAGTCAAAGGAAGGCCTTTTTGAATGGTTGGTCATGCCCTTTGGTTTGACAAATGCTCTAACCACTTTCATGAGGATGATGGATGATATCCTGTGACCATTCACCAATACTTTTGTGGTGGTGTATTTGGATGAAACTCTCATTTACAACAAGACTTGGGCCGAACACTTGCAACATATTTAGTAGGTTCTACACACCCTGCAGAAACACAAGATATACGCCAACTTGGAAAAATGCTCCTTCAGCATGGACAGGGTCCATTACTTGGGCTACATCATTTATCAGCATGGAGTACATGTGGATCCATCCAAGATCCAAGTCATCTGTAACTGGCCAACCCCAACCAAACTCACTGATCTTCAGAGCTTCTTAGGCCTTTCCAATTTCTACCGTGGGTTCCTGTTGGGATTCTCCCATATTGCATGGGCCCTCATCCAAATAACCAGGGTGGTGGTAAGGAAAACTTTTCATGGAGTCAGTCCCAAAAACAAGTGTTTGATGATTTGAAGCAACGCTTGTGCTTAGCCCCAATACTTTCACTACTATACCTGCAACAACCCTTTGAGATTGAGACAAATGCTTCAGACTATGTTGTGGGTGTTGTTCTCACCCAACACGACCACCCCATGGCCTATCATAGTGAGACACTATCATATGCTTTCCGTAAGTACCCTACTTATGAAAAATAAATGTACTCCATTGTGCAAGCTTGCTGTTAGTGGAGACATTACATTCTTGGGAAGGAGACAACCATCCACACTAATCATAATCCACTACAGTTCATGCATACACAAGGAAAATTGCAGAATGACCTCCATGAAAAGTGGTCCACATACTTGCAACAGTTACATCTAAACATCAAGTATAAAATAGGAAGCACCAATTGTTTGATTACTGAGAGGGGGGGTGAATCAGTAATAACGTAATTGTAATCCTTTTCCTCAAATGTTATATCAATGTAGAATTATTATCCAATAATAAGAAGTAATAAATAAACAATCACACGCATACATAATACACCAGTGTTTTATGTGGAAACCCAAATTGGGAGAAAACCAGGGAATGTTTTTTCTTATATGTCTTGA
>ML782315.1:296132-317930 GCA_009831015.1 Picea engelmannii | reverse complement strand
CTCATAAGAAGTAGGTTGTGATATCTTCATCTTCCTTCATTTTTAGTTGTTCGAATTGACCTCTGTAAGTTTGAAGCTTTGTTGTTTTGACTTTTGAATCTCCTTCATAAATATTTCGAAGCTTGTCCCAAATCTCTTTAGCAAATTTACAATTTGCAACTTTGGTGAATATTGTATCACTGGGACCATTCAAAAGTGCATTGATGGATTTGGAATTATTCTCACCAAGTTTCACTGCTTTGTCATTTGTTGGTCAAACTACTGGTGTTGTGTATCCATCTACAATTGATTGCCAAACTTGAAATCCCTGTGCCTGTATATATGCCTTCATCCTTATGCTCCAAAAAACATACTTTTGTCCATCAAACTATGGTATTCCATTTTTATATGAGTTGGTACTCTCCATGATCTACCTCTCATTGGTTAAACTGATTTATGAAGGAACCTGCTCTGATACCAATTGTTAGATTACTGAGAGGGGGGGTGAATCAGTAATAACGTAATTATAATAATTTTCTTCAAATGTTATATCAATGTAGAATTATTATCCAATAATGAGCAATAATAAATAAACAATCACACACATACACAATACACCAGTGTTTTACGTGGAAACCCAAATCGGGAGAAAACCATATAATTCTTTTTCTTATATGTCTTGAAGAAATACATTCATTGGAAGCACCAACTTCCTTTGTTTTTGAGCTTCAACTAGAAGGAGGCTCCAACCCCCTAGTTTCTCAGGCTACAACCTGAGGGAAGCTCCAACTGCCCAAATCTCTGGCTACAACTAGAAGGAGGCTACAACCCTCAATGTTCTCCATCTACAACCAGAAGGTGGCTACAACCACCTGTCCTTGCCCCATCCTGCCACCCTGAAGTAGAGGTAGAATGATGGAACCACTGTCACACTATCACTGTGAGATATACCGCTGTAAACCTGTACCAATAAATCTAAACCATGCATCAACCATGCATCAACCTGTAATCAACCTGTACCATAAACAAGTGCATCCAACCATGTACCAAGTATGTTCCAATAATGTGTCAACTACTGATCAACTATGAATCATCAATATGTACCCATATCATCAACTATACACTTCATGTATGTGTCAACTCATCAACTACTTGTCTCAACCATGTACTCAACATGTGCCACAACCAAAATCCCTCATCAATTTCATCATCCAAATCCAAGGATGATTTTAGGGGCTAAATTTCACTCATGGGCTAATTTTCCATGGTTTCTTTAAAAAAGAGATTCACTATTTTAAAAATGATTCGCCCAAATTCTATAAGATAAAATTATTTTACCTTAAAAATCGCCAAAATTTTATAAAAACTATATAAAATCCTTATAAATTTGAATATTTTTACAAAAATATCGCCAAACATTTATAGTTGACATATGAAGGATTAGTAAGATTCTCTAAGGTTTCTACATTTTAAAATAAATTTCCATCCTTAAAATCATCCTTGTCCAAATCTGATTTGTAGCTCTGTAATAAACCTGGTGTATATGATCACATTCCTGCAAGCCTTCCTTAACTTTAAAAACAAGATACTATCATTTTCATCAAACGTTTCTTTAGTCACACATGCCTTGTTTTGGATTAGTCAACAACCCTAACTTTAAGTAATCATAACTTTGAATCTGTAATGTATAATGATATGAAATTGATACACAATGTTCTTCAGTGTGTTTTATGCAATTCCTCCAATTGGCACTACTTGGAACCTCTCAGAAAAGGAGTTATAGAAAAAATGGCATACCTTTTTGAATTATGGCTTATTCTAGAGAGAAACGTTGTAGAGCGTTCCCCGCAATTTTTTTTTATGAAATGATCTTAAATTATTACACAAAATACTAAAGACTGTACCCTAACCAACACATTTTGTCTCACTAAATTTGTATCTGTTATGAATAAGTTATGACGTTTTTACCCGAAACACCTGATTTTGATTAGTTTCAGGACTGGCCACAAACCCTATTTTCCACAGAGTGTAACTCCCAAAATACGATGACCCACAAGATGAATTTTTAACCAAAGATACTTGGATATGTTTAATCACTTTCATAGAAATTTCAAGATTTGAAGCATTATAGAAACAAATTTATAGCGAAAATGGTGAGATGACCTGAAAATAACATACCTTAGAAAGCACCATCAAAAGAATTTATCCTTCCTTGCATTTCAACCTTCTTTTCTTCACTTTCCTCAGAATTTCGGCTTAGATATAATTTGTATACCTCAGACACCTATAGATATTCAATATGCTCAAGTGTGATTCAAATGATAGAGCCTTGCCTCTTATTTATACTCTCCAAGTAACTTCCTTAAAAACATCTTCTAGGTCACTTGGCCCCACTTTCCTTATTTTAGGGTTGGGCCCACTTCTAATTTTTCCATTAAAATTATTATTGAAATAATTTATTTTGTATTCACTTTGAATTATAATACACTCATCACTTCACTTTATTATTTACCTTTTAAAATCTCTTAAACCACTTTGATTACTTTGACCTTTTGGGACTTCTAGATGACATATGAGGGTCCTCCAACTTCGTAAGGCCATAAATATCAAACCGTGAGGAGCTATGTGACGTTCTACACACCACCAGAAATGGAATGACATGTACTATTCATATAGAATAGTATTATCTGAATATATATGATAACTCATACTGTTACCCATCAAACAAACTTGGGTCCATTACCCAAACCTGGGGTCTCCAACTTCTCATGGCCATAACTCTCTAACCATGAGGAATTATGTGACGTTACACATACCACCGGAAATGACATGAAAAGAACTATCCATATAGGATAGGTTCCCTGAAAAATTCACTTTTCTTCATCTCATTATTCCACAATTAATCATGGGTTCTCTTACTCCACAAAGCGTCTTCCCGTGAGGGCTTTCACCATAAGGGGAACACTTTGGAGTTCATCCATATTTACTTCTTATCAACCATGAGTCATATTTACATCAAACACTATTGGGTCCATTACCCAAACCTTTGTGCTACGATTCTTTCTTCAAGGGTTGACATCAATGACAACCAACCTTAATCAACACCAATCGTGTCATTGATTGCCTCAATAGACCACCAATCATGGCACTCACCACAGTTCTATACTCTTGTAGCCATGAGACCTCTGGATGGCCCCAACTCTATGAGGCTGACCCAGACTTCACCACCACCTACCAAATGTTGGGGGAAAACGCAGTTTTCGATAATTTCCATCTTCAGGATGGGTTGTTGTGTCGTCTGGGTCATATCTATGTTCCATCAAGTGAGCAAGCAAAGATAATATGGGAAGCTCACTACAGTTAGGTGGCAGGACACTTCAGCATTGAAAAGATAGTGGAAATGATACAAAAACATTTCTACTAGCTGAAACTTTGACAAGAGGTCAACAAGTATAGTAGGTCCTGCACTGCCTGTGCTATTTCCAAACCGACCACTAATAAATAGGTCCTGTACACCCCTATTCCTACTCCAGAAAAGCCATGGGAATACATCTCAATGGACTGCATGTCGGGCCTCCCATCCACCAAGCGGGGCAATGACTGTGCTTTTGTGGTTGTTGATCGCTTTTCTAATATAGCGATTTTGGTTGCCTACAAGAAGAACATCACAAGAGAGGCCACTGTCAAGCTCTTCTTTGAACGAGTCTGGGTACATTTTGGAATCCCACAAACCATTTTCTCAGATTGGGACAGTTGACTTATCAGCACATTTTGGTCGAGCCTCTGGTCACTACTGGACACCAAGATCACCAAATCCATAACCTTCCACCCCCATACAGATGGCCAAATCAAGGTTGTAAATCGAATGATCGTGCATATCCTTCACATGTATAATTCAAATCACCCTCACAGATGGGATGAGAGCCTTCCCTATGTCCAAGATAACTACAATCGAGCCCTGCATAACTCAACTGGCCACAACCCCTTTCAGGTGGGGTTGGGATTCCAACCATTGGGTCCCATAGATGTTGCACCTCCCCTTGAGATCACCTCGACCAACTCATCTCCTGCTCCAACTGAAGCTTACAAAGCCACCCGATTCATTGAGACGATCCAAAAAATCTTCCAATAGGTTCAAGATATCCAACAGATGTCTAATGACAAGTACAAACAACACCATGATCAACATCGGGTGCCACATACGTTTCAGGTGGGCGACAAATTTTGGTTGCACTTGCAGAAATAACGCCTTGCAGGACCCCATTGGAAGCTTCTCCCACTCTGTTATGGGTCATGTTGGGGTCCTATAATTATAGGTAAATCGATTCTTCGACTGTTGATTTGGCGTTTTCCCTCCTTATGACGAAGTCTGGCTCGGTTGATCTCGTTTCCTCCCTCCATCCATTTCACTCGACCCTCCATCATCCTGTTGCATCCTTCATCCTACACTGCGCCCTCTCCCCCTTGTCTTTTGTCAGCCTCCATTATCCCGCCACCTTCACCTGTCCATAAGCAAACATACTTAGGATGAACAAAAATAACAATAAAAGCAGTTAGATTAACTGATATTGTTAATGTAGTTAGTTTAATAAACTAGATTAGCTAATAATTAGTGGGTTAATTAATAATGAATCATTTGTTAATTAATTAATTAATTAATGGCTAATAATTAAGTTAGTATTAGTAACTAGGTTAGTAATTAGGATTAGTGAAAAATTAAATAAAAAGAAAAATACAAAAACTATATAAAAGACATATATATTAAAACATTAAATAAAATACAAAACAAATTAAAAATACAAAAACATAAACAAAAACCAAAAATATAATACAAATTATATTATATAAACATTTTAATAAAACAAAATATAAATAAAATAACAAAAAACAAAACATATAAAACGTAAAAAACAAAACATATAAAACATTAAAAAACAACAYATTAAAACACYMAACRTAATACATGATATAATWAAAACCAAAAAACTAAATATTAAACTATCCTAAGTCATAACCCCACCTACCTCACGTCACTCCCACCTACCCCACCTCATACTCCACTCACCCATCCCCCTACGTCATACTCCACTCACCCATCCCCCTCACGTCACCCTCCACTCACCGTACCACCCAAAATCCTGCCCACATTTGACAACGCGCCCCCCATCCACCATACCACAAATTAAATCAACGCACCAAAATAATTCCGAAGCCCCCCTCACCTTCCGGAATTTAACGAGGGGGGGGGGGGTCTAGAATTGAAATAACCCTCATGCTCATCTGAACGGCCCCTGGGTGGCAATCTAAATCAACAGAATATATTGAATTCCGGACCCCCCCCCCGGGAATTCTACATTTAACGAGGGGGGGAGGGTCCGGAATACCGCTTACCACGCAAAAAACCACTTTCCTCAAAAATTTACCATTTTTGCCTGTATTAACATGTCCTCTTCTAGATTGTTTTTTGGGAAAACGGAGACGGATTTTAAAAATATGAGAGAGGTTTTTTCTCATCACGAACTGAGGAACAAAAACCTCTTTCATTTTTTTCAATGGAGCTACGAGAAGGGAGAATCAAAGATATCTTCGAGGCCTATGTTTCCAGATTTTTAATTTTCCGTTTCAGTCCCGATCTTCCAGGAGCTGTTACGGCCAGCTGGGGACGAATTTTGCGAAACCGAAGGAGGTTTTTGTCCAGAAAATGCCCATATACAATAAAATCCTTCAGTTTTATCCCAGGTGTCAGCGTTCAAGATAAAAATGCGTCTGTTCGGACCCCTATTTCACAGAAGACCGGTCCATTTTTCATGGCAGAAAACTCCAAATTTGGTGGGAGTGGTGGCTATTTTTGGCCGAGGTGGTTAAATCGACTTCCGAAACTAATTGGGATGATCTATCTTATTTATCCATATGATTTTAATGTAAAATGGTTTGACCTGTGAGGTTCCTAGACTGAAGCAGGGGCTGTGTATGACCAGAGAATATTTTTTGTAATATTTAGATGATCGATCAACAATGAACATGTTTTCTTTTACAGGATTCCTGTGTGGTGATATTGGGGGTGTTTTTCTCTGTTTAATGTTTTTCCTGTGATCATTATGCTTGTTTTCAGTTCTTATTATCAGAAGGAAATTAATAGAGGCAGAATTTATCAGCAGATACTCTGCCTCTGAGCTTTTGATGATCTTTATGTTTTCTGCTAAGCTTAGTTCAGGAATTCTTAGCTGCTCCTGTGCCTGGATTTTATCTCCCTTATTTATTCCTCAAATCAATACCGTTAAAACTCAATTCGATCCAATATTGCTGCTACCTTTCCCTGTGAAAGAACTTGTACAGAGCTGGGAGTGAATCACATTGTTTAAAGCGCATACCCCATTTGCCCAATGGCCCTCCTTGTTGTTCCAAATCAACCATTTAAAAACCCCAACCCATGTTTTTCATAACTAGCCTAATACTTCTTCAAACAAAGCTATATCAGAAAGAGAGATCCCTCTCTGAGTCTTGGAGGGATAGATCCAAGACTCGAAGTGGCTTTGATGTTTCCTCTGTGATTGCCTCATAGCCTTGGGAAAATTACAAAGTGCTAACATAATGGCGACTCCACTGGGGAACTTTTCCCAGTAGTACACTTCAAGCTCCAGATCTGATCACTGATGGTGGACAGTGACCAGACACAAGAAGGATGAGATCATTCACCTGGTGACTCCAATCATCTCCAGACGGTGCCAGCTCGAAGACTCCACTGGAGGAAGAACCTGAAGCATGACCAAGCATCCTAGAAAGACCAGGTATTCAAGCTCAAATTGCATTCAAGACATCTTTGGTTTTATCTGCAATTATGTCTTGTCTTTTTCTAAGCCTGATCAAAAGTATATTGTTGAAGAGTATTTTGACCATCAGTCAATTGATGAGTCTCAAGAGATCATATCCCCAATTGTAGATTATGTACATGCTCAGACACTTGTGCACATCCCAGATGCATCTGTAGAAAGCCCAGTGAGACATAAGCCTCCTGCTTTGTCTCCTACTCTTGCTAAACCTCCGGATGTTTGTAAGCCTCTTTCTTCATCTCTTGTGCTTGCAAAAATCCCAGACCGATATCAACCTCTAGATTTGCCTCCTATTCTCCATGACCTCCCTATCAACTACATTGATAATCTGCCCAGATTTGATGGAGAGAATGCCAACATTAATGCTGAAAAACATATTCAAAACCTTGAGGATTTCCTCGACCTTTATGAGGTTGAAGATGATGATGTTTATCTCAGGATGTTTGCCCTGTCCTTGGCAGGTAAAGTTAAAGATTGGTTTAAGAACCTTCCAGCTGTTAGCATTAGAAATTTTCATCAGTTCATGCAAGTGTTCTTAGATAGGTGGGTGATCAGGGGAAATGTTTTCCTTATCCTAGAAGAGTATGAACACTTGAAAAGAAATCCAGGGGAGACAATACATCAGTTTTCAGCCAGATTCAATAAGGTATATCATGCAATACCTGCTGATATAAGGCCACCCCCAGGATCTACCCATTTGCATTACCCAGATGCCTTTGATCCTGAGATGACATTTCAATTAAGAGAAAGGAACACTGCAAGCCTTGAAGAAATGCAGAATATTGTAGTTGATGTGGAGACCAACTTGTTGATCAAGAGGCCAAAGTTAATGAATAAAGAAATGGAGCAGTTGAAGTCATCAGAGGTTAAACTAGAGATTTTGGCCAGTGCCATGGAAAAGCTGATGCAAAAGATTAACATAAAAGAGGAGCTTGTTGTCCAAAGACACCATGTTCCACTGATCTCAGAGAAAGAAAAGGTCTTTGTTTCCAAATGTTTTGTTGCTCATCCTGGGTACCATGGTTTGAATAATGATTCGTTCATGTATTCAATTCACAACACAGTCAAAGATGAAACTCCATCTCAACTTGTAGAGGAGAAACCAGCTGATATGATGTGCATGTTTGACGACATTCCTTACTTGGATTGTCAACCCAAGTGGGATCAGTATGATGATGATCATGGAGCTGAAATAGAGGTTAACCGTTCAGAGCAATCAACAACATATCATTGGAAGGAAGAAGATCATTTACCGTTCAGATACGACAATCAGCCCATACACAACAGTCATGACAACGATAAGGAATGTGCAGAAAATGTCAGAGTAAGTGAAGACACTTTGCCCTTATGTTGCTCATCTTTTCAATTTCTGAAAAGAAACTCTAGGTCAGTTGTAAATAGTGAAGACAGAAATTTCTCTGACCAATCAGTTGAAGATGCCATTAAGGATATGGAGACTATTTTAAACCCATAATCACAGCCCTTGACCTACATTGATTTTCAAATTCTTGATGAAAGATTAAAGCCTGAGGCAAATTCTGAGTTAATCCAAAATAACTCTATACCTTTGTGCTTTAATTCATTTTGAATTTTGAAAAAGACTCTTGGACAAGTGTTGAAGGATGAATACAGAAACAAGCAAGAAATTTCATTTGAGTCAATGCAGCAGTCTTGTCAGTCTTTTTAGGATCCAATAGCTTATCAGTTGGATGGCCTATGTGGCCAAAATCATTCTTCATTCGCCAGTCATGAGATAAAATGTTGTTATGATATTGACATGATCAGGCATTCAGCCTCTTTTTCATTTGCAACAAAGACATCATTTCACAAACCATCAGAGCATCCAGAGTCATATGAGGAAGTGTTGAAAGACACATAATGCATAGGTGAAAAATCGAGTCTTGACGCTGAGTTGTTTGAAGTTGAAAATCAAAAGATAGGCCAAACCTATATTGATCCTGTAGCTACCTATATGGAGAAATTCTTTAATACAGGATATTTTTCCATTGCTGATGTTTTTCCTATTGTTTGGGTTGATCAAATCTTATGCAAGGGAAAGCACGATGGAAGTTACTCTCAAGCATGAGTAACAGACTTATTTCTGAGTCTCATCACAGACAGTGAAAGAACAGAGCCACTAAATCAACTGCTGGATTGGCTCCATTGGCATTTTTCCATTACCTAGCTGAGCAATGATTGCAGTATGGTAGGTAGGAAAAAATGAATAAGCTCAGCACTCTGAGCATCTCTTTTTCAACAACATTCATTTGATTTCATTTCAGTTGCAAAATTCAAAACAGGTACAGGTTGCAGAAATAAGATTTTGGGGTCAGCCCAATGGATAAAGCTCTGGTCTGCATGTTCAGAAGTCTGTGGTTCTTGACACCTCTTGAAAGAAGCTGCCATCCCCAGGTGGAGCCTATGTTGGGTTCCTATAATTATAGGTGAATCGATTCTTCGACTGTTGATTTGGCATTTTCCCTCCTTATGACGAAGTCTGGCTCGGTTGATCCCGTTTCCTCCCTCCATCCATTTCACTCGACCCTTCATCATCCTGTTGCATCCTTCATCCTACACTGCGCCCTCTCCCCCTTATCTTTTGTCAGCCTCCATTATCCTGCCACCTTCACTTGTCCATAAGCAAACAGACTTAGGATGAACAAAAATAACAATAAAAGCAGTTAGATCAACTGATAATGTTAATGTAGTTAGTTTAATAAACTAGATTAGCTAATAATTAGTGGGTTAATTAATAATGAATCAACTGTTAATTAATTAATTAATTAATGGCTAATAATTAAGTTAGTATTAGTAACTAGGTTAGTAATTAGGATTAGTGAAAAATTAAATAAAAAGAAAAATACAAAAACTATATAAAAGATATATATATTAAAACATTAAATAAAATACAAAACAAATTAAAAATACAAAAACATAAACAAAAACCAAAAATATAATACAAATTATATTATATAAACATTTTAATAAAACAAAATATAAATAAAATAACAAAAAACAAAACATATAAAACGTAAAAAACAAAACATATAAAACATTAAAAAACAACAYATTAAAACACYMAACRTAATACATGATATAATWAAAACCAAAAAACTAAATATTAAACTATCCTAAGTCATAACCCCACCTACCTCACGTCACTCCCACCTACCCCACCTCATACTCCACTCACCCATCCCCCTACGTCATACTCCACTCACCCATCCCCCTCATGTCACCCTCCACTCACCGTACCACCCAAACTCCAACCCACATTTTACAAAGCGCCCCCCATCCACCATACCATAAAATAAATCAACACACCAAAATAATTCCAGAGCCCCCCTCACCTTCCGAAATTTAACGAGGGGGGGGGGTCCGGAATTTGAAATAACCCTCGTGCCCATCTGAACGACCCAGAGATGAGCACCAAAATCAACAGCCCATATTAAATTCTGGACCCCCCCGGGCGTTCTACATTTAACGAGGGGGGTGGGGGGGGTCCGGAATACCGCTTACCACGCGAAAAACCACTTTCCTAAAAAATTTACCATTTTTGCCTGTTTTACCACGTCCTCTTCCAGATCGATTTTTGGGCAAACGGAGATGGATTTTAAAAATCTGAGAGAGGCTTTTGCTCAGCACGGATGGAGGAACAAAAAACTCTTTCATTTTTTTTGTAATGGAGCTATGAGAAGGGAGAATCGAATACATCTTCGAGGCCTAGTTTTCCAGATTTTTAATTTTCCGTTTCAGTCCCGATCTTCCAGGAGCTGTTACAGCCAGCTGGAGACGAATTTGGTGAAACTGAAGGAGGTTTTTGTCCATCACATTCCCATATACAATAACCTCCTTCAGTTTTCTCCCAGGTTTCAGCCTCCAATATAAAAATGCGTCTGTTCGGACCCCTATTTCACAGAAGACCGATCCATTTTTCATGGAAAAAAACTCCAAATTTGGTGGGAGTGGTGGCTATTTTTGGACGAGGTGGTTAAACCGACTTCCGAAACTAATTGGGATGATCTATCCTATTTATCCAGATGATTTTAATGTAAAATGGTTCGACCTGTGAGGTTCCTAGACTGAAGCAGGGGTTGTGTATGACCAAAGAATATTTTTTGTAATATTTAGATGATCGATCAGCAATGAACATGTTTTCTTTTACAGGATTCCTGTGTGGTTATATTGGGGGTTTTCTTCTCTGTTTAATGTTTTTCCTGTGATCATTATGCTTGTTTCCAGTTCTTATTATGAGAAGGAAAGTAATAGAGGAAGAATTTATCAGCAGATACTCTGCCTCTGAGCTTTTGATGATCTTTATGTTTTCTGCTAAGCTTAGTTAAGGAATTCTTAGCTTCTCCTGTGCCTGGATTTTATATCCCCTATTTCTTCCTCAAATAAATACCATTAAAACTCAATTCGATCCAATATTTCTGCTACCTAGCCCTGTGAAAGAACTTTGTACAGAGTTGGGAGTGAATCACATTGTTTAAAGCGTAGACCCCATTTGCCCAATGGCCCTCCTTGCTGTTCCAAATCAACCATTTAAAAACCCCAACCCATGTTTTTCATAACTAGCCTAATACCTCTTCAAACAAAGCTATATCAGACAGAGAGATCCCTCTCTGAGTCTTGGAGGGCTAGATCCAAGACTCGAAGTGGTTTTGATGTTGCCTCTGTGACTGCCTCACAGCCTTGGGCAAATTACAGAGTGCTAACAGGTCATACACCATCACCAAGGCCATGTGGGATAATGATTTTGAGCCCAACATTCCTCCTTTCCTTGGCCTGCACCCAGTGTTCAATGTGGATCTCCTTCGCCCTTATTTCCCACCATTATTGGACACCTCAGAAGTAGCAGAACACATGAAACCAACAAAGCTCAACCCCGACTGCATATAACAGGCATCCAATGATCATATTGTGGACACACATATCAAGGGCACTCGACATCAAAGGATCCAGCTTTATCAAGTCGTCAAATTAGGGCAACTCCTACACCAAGGCAAGTCACTCACCCGGGGCCAAATTCAGCATAAATTTCCTCATGTGATGGGGGACCTCAATGCAATAGAGACCATTGATTCCTAAGGAGGGAGGATTGATATAGGTGGATATCGGGGTCCACCCACCTTTTCCAACTATCTCAAAATAGTTTTCTGGCAATTTTGGTAATTTACTATTTTTAGCAGTTTTCACTTCTGGAGCCGTTTTCAAACCCTAAACGATGTTTTTTTTGGAAAACAGGTTTGCAATATGAAATTTCCTTCTATATTTTTCCCAAAATGAATCTCCTCTATGATACCTTTCCAACAGGATATCATATGCCTAAAACAGAGATTGTATGCAAAAGTTACAACCCCGGGAAGTTAATGTACTAACTTACCCAAACGGGGCCCACATGACTTTTGGCGCTTCATATTGTAGGGTTAGGTTTTTGGATGTATAGGGTTTTGGGCATTCTTTTTTATTGTAAAAATGTCTTCAGAGCCTCATTGTAATCATGTTCCTGCAAATGAGCGTAGTCGTCACATCTCTCCTCAGAGATAAGTCGCCACCACTCCAACAAGCTTGTTTCCGCTGCATTTTACAGTTTCATCTTACTTCCTTATTGAATAGAAAACCAATTTTATTGTATCTTTGTTATTTTGTGTTAAGCACCTCTTAATAATCTGTTGTCATTTCATTATGCTCATAAAATCCAGATCACTGGCATCACCTAGTGCCTAATCCTGTAGAAATAAGAGAACATATAAAAAAATGAGGATGTCATAAAATAAATAAATGATTATGCTAAATCTATCAAATGTGATACATACATGTGTATAAGGTGCACCCAATGAACATGCCGCCTCTACTATTGAATCAATGGTGGGACTAGGCATTGATGCCTCCATAGGCGTAGAGGGTCTATTGTTGGGGAATAGCAACTGTGAAACAACATACAATCAAATATCTATATAAATACACAACATACAAAATAAATATATAAATATGAAGAACAAAAAAAAGGGTTAAGATACTAACCTCCTCCATGAAGTTATGTTGTCGAGTGGGTTCTATAGGCCCATAGCATGTTTTCCCACAACTGGAGCATTTGTGAGGTTCACATGGAAGGCTACTATGTCCATGTGCCCTCTCCTCATTGTAATCTCTTGTGCATGTTGACGCTCCAAACCCCTTATCAATGTCACTGACATGCACCTTCAGTCGAGATAGTGCAATAAAGATACTATGTTGCACTAGCTACGAGTTAATGAGGAGATGGCTAGTTGTACCTATTGCAAGTTCTTTGCAATATGAGGATGTTGGGTAGGGGGATGAGGCCTTTGCCTAGGGGGACGAGGATCTAACTCGTGGTTGCACCTGGCCTACTCTCATTCCTTTGCGGACCCTCGACCCACCCCATGGAAGTCACTAATGTCAAAGTAGTTGACATCTTTACCCATAATCAACTCAACCCATAATTTCCTCAGAAAATGTAAGGGTATCTCCTTGTTACTACAAGGAGGTTTATCAAAAACCATGTACCACCTATCCATCTAGTTTGGACTAATCTAGGGATGGATGCACTAGTAAATGGATATGTGTTTCCTGTTCAATGGTAGTTCTTGTCCATCTCTAGGGTCCCTAAAAATAGGCAATATTTGTTGTTTTGAAATGTCAAGTTCTTTGATTTGGTTTCTGTCCAAACCAGTTCTATAATACACGTACATTCTTTCCTTATAATAAAAAAATAGATGTCAATTTCCCTTGGGCACTTGCAATGGACTGGAAAATGATGTCCAAAGAAGTGGCCATGAAGATTCATCTAGGTTCTCTAGTCTCCTTTAGTTGTTCCTCAAGGTTTGTTAATATCACCAACCCCTCATCAATTTGATTGTTTACATTCTGTGGTGGTGATGGTGGGTTGGGGTTTTGATCTTCTTGGTTTTCTTATGAGGGGTTTAAATTTTTTTAGGGTTCCATTTTATTGTATATGTTGCAATTTAACATCCATGACATGTAAGTTAGTTTCATTTTTTATTTAAAATACTAAATTACAATTTTTTTCCAATTTAGATTTTTGGAAGCAATATATTAAATTAGATTGACTAAATTGGATTAAAGCTAAGATAAATGTAACATACTTAGACACACGGTGGCAGTGGCAAGATCCTTTCTTTTTTTCTCCTCTTTTCACACTATTTTCCCAATGAGAAACACGAGTGCGATTTTGTGCACAATATGCACAAAAGCACTCTCAGGCGGCTTTTAAAAAAACAACAGTAATAACATGCACGCATTCTTAAGAGAGCGCACACGTTCCTACTCCTTAACCTACATGGAAGTTTACATGGAGCTTCGACCACAACCGAACCTATACCTGTAGGACCAGTGAGCGTTCTTAATCATGCCATTGCCACTTTTTCAACCACCAAATTCTTGCGCTCACCCTTAAGAAACTATTGGTCATTCTTGAGGTAAAGTGAAACTTCTTTAAAAACGTGGTTGAAAACTTGAGTAAAAGTGCACAATTAGTAACTTCTTTGGAAAAGAGAAGACAATCCAATGCTCACACTTTTAGTTAGCCTATGCTTTTTTAAAGTTTAAAGTATCTTAAGTATTTTTTATAACATATACTATAGTAAAAATTTACCAAGTGCAAGAGTCCCCTTTACATAGTAATAATCACTGTAATAATCACACTTTTACTGAGCACTCTTATAGGGAGTGAAAATCCCCTTTATTCCACTTTGGAGTTATTGTCTTTGTATAAAATATGTATGGTAAGAAAAAAAAGGTGAATCACACGCTATGGACCATCGTTATTTACAAGAACCAGGGAGGATATTAAGATACATGAAGAAATGGTATAGGGAAACAAAGCATCCATCTTCACTCTTATCTCCAAATTTTATGAATATGAGCAACAATTTATCTAGTAAATTGCACATGTTATGAGTATTCTTGTTCAAGTTAAGTAAGAATTGGCCATTTTTGAGGTAGAGTGAAACTTCTTAAAAAAAACTTGGTTGATTACTTGAAAAAAAGTGCACAATCATTGGAAGTTAACAACTCTAGGACAAGGAGAACACCATCAAGAGGACATGTAAATTGGAGAATAGGAAAGAGTCCGCACCGTGCCTCTAAAAGACATCAAGTCATTACATCTAACTAATAGAAAACATGGAAATTAGAGAATAGGAGACAATCCAATCATCGTACTTTTAGTTAGCATATATGTTTTAAAGTTTTAAGTATCTTAGCATATGTTTTTTTTTTTTTAAATTTAATGTTTTAAGTATCTTAGGTATTTTCAATAAGATATAAAATAGAAAACTTTTACCATAATAAGCTTTATATTTTGTTAAATCATGAAGCAACTTCTATATTTAAAGAGTATTGCTAGCTATGCATCAAGCATTTTTACAATACAAACTACCCTATTTCTTTTGAAAAAATAATAATAATAAATAGTCAAAATGAAATGAAACGATCCAACCCAGAGAAAACATTATAAAATGTTTAGCTTTGAAGTGTTAGCTAGTAAAAGTCTTCTTCTCTCTATGGTTAAATCCAAAGCCAATTCTATTTAAAAATAGAAAAAATGGTCAAAATGAAACAATCCAATGGTGAGCGACCAATAACTATGATAAAAGGAATATGTTATAAAAAATTTAGCTTTGGGAGTGTTCGCGAGTGGATGTCTTCCTCTATGGTCAAATCCAAAGCCATTGATCACGATGAAGAAATCAGACCTTCTACCGGGGAGGAGATAGGGTCCTCATTCATTCCTGATTGTTTATTTGCTGATTGCAACTGGGCGTCCTGTTAAAAGCATCCATTGCGGGTCCCAATTCTTCTTTCCCTCGAAGATGCACATCATATTATTCTCTTCGAACGAGTCTTACGTCTTCTGGTATTTTAGGTAGGTAAATGTATATTTTGTGGGATTCATGTTCAGAGAACGTTAAATTTCGAAATTTGACAATTTTACGAGTTAAATTTTTGGTTTATTTGAAATTTTAATCAATTTTTTTAACATTTGTGTCCATTTAAAATTGAACAAAAATTTCAAGATAAAAATTCTACAACACATAAAGCCTTAAATCATGTGAAACTCAAATTATTTATCTCTAAATTTTGACAAGATTTAATCCCTTTTTAGTTTTCAAAATGAAGTCGGTTTGTTTAAACTACTCGTTCACTTACCTGCCCTTTTCTTGCTGTCAAGTTTTGTGGACGGAATGGGAAACGAGGCAATTGAAGATAATATCTCACCCCTCTCTGTAAAGTTTTGTGGACTGAATGCGATACTCAATACAGATGAAAACTCAAAACTGGAGAAAACCCAACTAGAAGGTGAGGTTGTTCTGCTTTCTTTTCTTTGGTATAGAAATGATGCACGTACGCACATACAAAGAAAGAGACACTCTCTGTAGATTTTCCTTCGACATGTGGCCTGTATGGGTGCTACTAAATCTCTCCTCCTTTATTATTCTCACAAAGTACGACTCTCGTATTTTTTATTTAGCTATGGAACAAGATACAATGCAAAATAATGGAACCCCTTCTCCTCTTAGTGGTCCAACATTTAACATAGTTCAATAGTCATCTAGGGATAAGTTTTTTACTTCTTCAACCCTCAATTGTGGTAGGGTTTTGAACATTTTAGAATATTCTTGAAATTCGTCACGTGGCTAGACCCATATGCATAAGTAATGGAGGGTGATGTGGCATCCTCTCGTACCATGGTGATCAACACGATAGGTCAACTTGCTAGAGGCATAACTTTTGCATACAAACTCGGATCGATGCACGATTTGCACTGTTGGAAAGGTCTCGGAGTGTAGAAAACCGTCAGGGTGGTGTGCACATGTTTTGAACACCAAAACTAGTGTGTAGAACACCATCATGGTGGTTTGCACATGTTTTGAACACCAAAACCCCAAAAAACATCATTTAATGCCTCAAAATGGCTACAGAAGGTTCCAAAACCCAATTTTCCAAATTGGGACCTAGCACTAAAATGGCCATGCAAGTTGAATCCTCTAATTTTTTCCACTTTTAAAGGATGGAAATAGATAAAAAATAATATAATGATCCAATCCGAATCATATTTTTCTATCTACAACTATCCATATGTTGGAACATTATCTTTTTTTTAAAACTAAAGACTAAAGGGAACATTTTTTTATCTAAACGGTTTATTATGGAGCCACCTTTCTATCAACAAATCAACCTTAAATGAAAGCTTAATTTGAATTTTTGGGAGTCGGTAGTTCGTAAAATACAATGAGTCAATGTCAAATGCCTCCTTAAGTCACTGATTCTTGAATTCACGAAAGTGTTAAAAGCTAGTGCCACGTTTATTGAAGAATTAAAAAAAAGGGTTTTAATAAATCCCATCGCGATTTCGCGATTCAAGATTCTCACATGCTATAAACTTCGAGTTCGTGATATCCAAAACCCCGAAATCTTACGGTCTAATCACGCTTAATTAGGAGCTAGAAAATGATTGACAGTTAATAAATCCCATCGCGATTTCACGATTTGGGATTTCTCGTGTCAAAAGTTATCAAAGTCCCGATACTCCATTTCCCAAAAAGTAAAGACTAATCCCTGATTGTGATTAATTAAAGGGTTAAGACAAGTGGTTAGTGCCTAAATAAATCTCGTCGCAGGTTCGCAATTCGGGATTTGCTTGTGTCATACCTCTTGGGGACAGGATGCTCGAAACTCCGAAACGCAAAAACATGAAAGAATTAAGCGCTTAAACATAGATTATCTTAACTTTAAAGAGAGATTAATGACAATTAATAGTTGTTCGCGTTACTCTATACGAGAGTTTTCAATGACATTCCTTTCGAAATCCCAGTGTTGAATCGTCGATATGTGGCAGTCTCTATAATGGATTAATGAAGATATTTTGAACATGGAGTGTGTATCTCTAGGCATACCATCTCCATTAAAGAATTTAATTCTTATCGCCTACATCGGTATGATAAATTTAAGATGAGTTAAAGGTAAATAAAGGTCTATTATTTCGAATTCCATTCTTACTTTTAGACTAGGAATGAGTTATATTCAGAAGAGCTCACGCATTTCTTCTCTGCAACAGGTTTTTATTTAGCACAGACTCCATGGCACCCAAAAAAGTGCCTAAGAAGAGTGAAGAAGCAGGTGGAAACTCAAATCTGGATGGAGATGTGGTATCAGACACTACGCCACATGTCGTGGATTCAATCAAATCTTGGAGGAAAATTTTTGAGAATTTGGACTATGAGATTAGGAATGGCCTTGACAATTTCGGGAATGAAAGGACTGAAAATAAACTCAGAGACATAGCCGAGTTTGAGCTGCAAAAAATAGCCACACGACCGAGACTCATGTCCTATAATGACATGGTATGCTGGGCTTTAGAGAAAATCGATGTTCCGACAAGGAGCATTCAAAATAGACAAGGAGTCATCATCGACTCGTTCAGACCCGAGCACATCCAAGTAATGTACAAACTACCCCCTACTTCTAAATACATTTATAATGCCGAATTCATGGCAGAATTTCAAATAAATGAGTGCCCAAAATTCAATCAAACATATCCAAATATAATCAAACACTGGTGGGGAATTCCAGCAAGGTTTAGAGCCGATACCCATGGAAGCTATTCCATAGCTTCGTTAAACGAATACATAGTTTATATATCCCTGATTCTATGTAGACTCTTCGGGAGGAAGAGCCCTACCCATTTTCCGGCAGAATGGGTGCCACTTATACACGAAGTAGACGAGGGTTACAGTTTTAACTAAGGGAAAAAATTTATCCAACAATCTAGCTAGTGAGGTTGCAGAGTACCAAACAGCTAAGTCGAAAAGCCGACCTGCATATTTTTACATGTCCGCCTATATTATGGATGCAGTTTGTTTCATGACTCCATTCCCTTTGATGAGTTGGAGCTGGAACCCAACCTATGAGGAACCTATTCATGTTTATCATTCTAAGCTATGGGAGGAGAATGTTAAAGACTTATTTTATGAAATCTGTCACTACGTGGTGATACCTTTGCACCAAATTTTGTATGGTTATGCACCCTCGCGTATTTCAGATTCAATCGTGGGAAACCTCAAGGAGATTGCAGATTGGTTTATAGAAGAGGGTTTGTCCTATGTTAAGGTTTTTGGGTGCTCGATCCCTGCTCATGCACGTTTGAAATTCCTCCCCAACAGACTGGTGTACAGGGAGGTGGCCTACTAAAAAGTAATAGGTGGCATCGTAACTTAATTGAAAGCATCTCAGAAGAAGTTCTGGCCACTTTTTCCTGTACAGATTGGGAAGTGTTCACTGGTTAACTTTGTTCATTCCAAGGTTGAAGCTGTAGCACTGGATGACATCAAATTAGTAGACCTTGAACTCAGAAAACATGAGCCTTATCAAGTTGTAGGAAATCACTTTACTCACTGCAACATGAAAATGTATGAACATGAGGTTTCTCCCTGCGATGACATGTTCAAGGGAGCCAGGGCCTACGAAGAAGTATTGAACAGAGTTCAAGACTTATCACCCGACCTACAGACCAACTTTCCAACTTTCCAGAAGCATAGGCGAATTGTTTTGTCGAAGATACTATAGGGAGAATCAACAACCACTCCCCCAACTCAAGAAAATACTCCTCTAGGTTTCATATTAGAGGCTCATGATAAAGAGACTGCAGAATAAAAACCGAAGAAGACTGAAGCGTCTTCAAAAAAGGTAGAAACTTCACAATCAAAGAATCGAGGCTCTGAAACAAGTTATAAATCTAAGACTCCTTCAAAGTCGAATCAAACGATTCCACCTTCATCATCGACTATCCTTGTTGATATCCCCAAAACAGCAGGAGAAGCTCAATCCTCAGAATTGGGTAGCCCTATTGCATCGTTAACTCCTATACAGTCAACTTTTGGAAACCTCCTTCTGCAAGTCATATACGCAAGGGACCTTACTCCTATCTCTAGAGAAGAGATACCCTCCTCCTATGATTAGCTTTTTCCAAAAGTACAATATTATATTGTGCCACTCCATGACATACTACCCCCAAGGAAAACGGCTAGCAGAATCTTCAAATAAAATCTTAATTACCGTAATTAAGAAGGTGTTGAATGAAAATAAAAAAATACTGGCATCTGCATTTGAAATACACCCTATGGTAAAATCGGATAGGCACCAAAAAATCAATTGGCACTTCTCCATTCCAAATGGTATACAGGACTGACGTGGTATTACCCATAAACTTGGCTCTACCAGTGATGAATCTTTGGCAAGATGAAAAAGAAGAACCAAACCATGTTACAAGAAGAATAAATCAATTGATTGAATTTCAACAGAATAGGGCTGAGGTTGATGAAAGGCTGCAAAAATATCAATACAACATGAAAGCATTCTTTTATCATAAGGCTAAAGACATGGAATTCCTCCCTAGCGATTTGGTTTTGAAATGGGATACTAGGAGGGAAGACTCAACAAAACATGACAAATTTGATCATATTTGGTATGGACCATTCAAAGTCTCAGCTTCTAAAGGGAAGAACTCATTTCTGTTAGAAAATTTGGACGGTAAAATCCTCAACGCCCCTATCAACGGGCGTTATCCGAAGCACTATATGCAATAAATGATTTCCAAATTTCCACTGTATATACCGGTTTTTGTTTTCTGTTTTTATAGATTTTCAGTAAGTTTTAATTTCACCGCAAATAAAGCAGGTTAGTGATATCCTAGAAATAGAGATATGAAATATTCAACACATTGAATTCCATAAATCTTAGAGCCCTGACGCCCTTCATGTTGTTTTCTTGCAGGATTCTGGTCTACATCCCAAACATCAAAAAGAAGAAAACGGATGGTCATGTATCAGAAAATTGATTCGCCCGAAACAAGTGATAAAAAATAAGTTACTAAGATGAGAACGAAATGGTAAGGAAAAAGGTATGAGTTCCTGAAATGTCTAGATTTCAAATGAATATCGCCTAGGTGCAACAACAGTCTCATGAGTATGAACATATTCACCTGTGGTATCATCAAAAGAACGAAGTTTTCTATGGACCATAAAATATTCCTATGGACAAGACAAAAATAAGTAAAATAAACAGGAGAAGTAAATTGACCTCAAAGAAAAGGTTCCAAGAGTCAGAATTACGTTACCACAACTATCTTTATGAAATTCAAAGCCTTCTCTATCATCTTGTTCAAGCCCATGGTTTTTTTTTCTCCTTGACCCCAGATGCCTTCCCGTGATCTCCACAGAGGAAAGAGAGGTTATGCTTTATCTTTGAAAGCTGAAAAATGAATCTTTAGAGGAAAGGAAATTCCTCATGACCCCTCAAACTCTTACTGAACTAAGATATGCATAGGTTAATCCTAACTCTCTTATTTCTTTTCACAGGTTCTAGGATTTTAGTCTTGCTCAAAAGAAGGTTCCTGGAAATAAATTTCTCCTATAAATTTTCCTGTAGACTAAGATGTTTTGAAGGTCAAAAGGAAATTGATCTAGAGTAATCAAAGTGAGTTGACATACCTCTGTTGAAAAATTATACACAGATATCATCCCTGGTATACTTTATAATAATTGATTGCTTCCACTTCATGTCAATAAAAAATATAAGACTGATGGTGAAAGGAAATTCAAAAATTGATTGCCCCCATCTAGTCCAAAGAAGAGATGATGAAAGGAAATTCATGAAATGATTGCCCTCATCTCAAAATTTAAATGCCAAGTTACAATTTGAAGTGGTGAAAGGAGATTCAATAAAGGGAATCAGATAACTTCATCGGGGTACTGAAAATGATCGTTGGAAGTGAAGCAATGTCCAAGATATCTGTAAGGATGTTATATGTTAAGGTCCTAACCCGCACATGGGTAGATTAATGTATTCGGATGTAATAAAGGTCAATATTAATAAGACCTTTCAATAAAAGAGAATTAGGCGGATGTAAGAAGACCTAATAGAAGCTTCCGCTTCTAGAAGGATC
>ML782315.1:282346-294202 GCA_009831015.1 Picea engelmannii | reverse complement strand
TGTTCAAGTGCTATTTCTGTTGCTATTTCGTATATCATTTCTGTGTATTGTGAAGATTATGCTGGATATTTTACTGTTATTCTGTTATTTCTAGCATTTCGTTCCTGTTCTGCATATTTTATATATCTGGTATCTTGCATTATACATGAATTGTATTGTGCTATGGTAGTTAGTTTTCTTTGAAACCATATCTACATCCCAAGTTCGTGCAGGACTCCCTGATTAAAAACATTAAAATTACTTCATCTTGAGGCAAGCAAGATCAACTGAACCTGTGAAAATTCATGAGGTTGTTTGGATTATCCTGAGCAGACAAGAAGTCAGTATCAGGGAAGAGGAAGTAAAATGGCCTAAAATCGAGATTAGAAAGCGGTTAAGTTTCAAAATATTTCAGAGATAAGGATGAAACCCCCTTTTTCCCCTGCACCCTCCTTTTGAACAAGTTTCGCAGAAACAAACTAATGACTCCATTTACACAATAAAGGCACGTGGTCTACTATTATTCTCATCCCACAGGGAGACGAGATCCCTAGATGGAGTCTCTATTGGAACATTATCCTTTTTTTTTAACTTAAGACTAAAGGGAACATTCTTTTATCTAAACGGTTTATTATGGAGCCGCCTTTCTATCAACAAATTAATCTTCAATGAAAGCTTATTTTGAATTTTCAGGAGTCGAAAGTTCATAAAATAAAATGAGTCAATGTCAAAGGACTCCTCAAGTCACCGATTCCCGAATTCACAAAAGTGTTAAAAGCTAGTACCACATTTATTAAAGAATTAAAAAAGATGTTTTAATAAATCCCATCGCGATTTCGCGATTCAGGATTCTCACATGCTATAAACTTTGAGTTTGCGATATACAAAACCATGAAATATCATGGTATAATCATGCTTAATTAGGAGCTAGAAAATGATTGACAGTTAATAAATCCCATCACGATTTCACGATTCGAGATTTCTCATGTCAAAAGTTATCAAAGTCCGGATACTCCATTTCCTGAAAAGTAAAGGCTAATCCCTGATTGTGATTAATTAAAAGGTTCTGACAATTGGTTAGTGCCTAAATAAATCCCGTCGTAGGTTCGTTATTTAGGATTTTCTTGTGTCATACCTCTTGGTGACACGATGCTCAAAACTATGAAACATGAAAACTCGAAAGAATTAAGTTCTTAAACACAAATTAACTTAACTTTAAAGCGGGATTAATGATAATTAATAGTTGTTCGCATTTTTCTATTCCGTAGTTTTCAATGACATTCTTTTCGAAATCCCAGTGTTGAATCGTCGATATGTTTCAGTGTCTATAACGAATTAATGAAGATATTTTGAACATAGAGTGCGTATCTCTAGGCGTACCATCTCCATTAAAGAATTTAATTCTTATTTCTTGCATTGGTACGATAAATTTGAGACGATTTAAAGGTAAATAAAGGTCTCTTATTTCAAATTTCATTCTTACTTTCATACTAGGAGCGAGTTATATTCAGAAGATCTCATGCATTTCTTCTCTGCAACAAGTTTTTATTTAGCACAGACTCCATGGCACCCAGAAAAGTGCCTAAGAAGAGTGAAGAAGCAGGTGTAAGCTCAAATCTGGATGGATATGTGGTATCAGACACTACGCCACATTTTGTGGATTCAATAAAATATTGGAGGTAGATTTTTGAGAATTTGGACTATGAGATTAGGAATTGCTCCGACGATTTCAGGAATGAAAGGACTGAAAATAAACTTATAGACATAGTCGAGTCTGAGTTGCACAAAATAGCCACACGACCGAGACTCATGCTGTAAAATGACATGGTATGCAGGGATTTAGAGAAAATCGATGTTCCGACAAGGAGCATTCAAAATAGCCAAGGGGTCATCGTCAACTTGTTTAGACCCAAGCACATCCAAGTAATGTACAAACTACCCCCTACTTATAAATACATTGATAATGCCGAATTCATAGCAGAATTTCAAAGAAAGGAGTTCAAATAATTCGATCAAACATATCCAAATATAATCAAAGACTAGTGGGGAATTCCAACAAGGTTTAGAGTCGATACCCATGGAAGATATGCCACAACTTCATTAGATGAATACATAGTTTATATAGCCTTGATTCTATGTAGACTCTTCAAGAGGAAGAGCCCTACCCATTTTCTGGCAGAATGGGTGCCACTTATACACGAAGTAGCCGAGGGTTACAGTTTTAAATGGGGAAAAATTTTATCCGACAATGTATCTAGTGATGTTGCAGAGTACCAAACATCTAATTCGAAAGGCCAACCTACATCTTTTTACATGTCCACCTATATTATGGATGTGGTTTGTTACATGTCTCCATTCCCTTTGATGAGCTGGAGCTAGAACCCAACCTATGAGGAACCCATTCATGTTTACCATTCTAATCTATCGGAGGAGAATGTTAAAGACTTATTTTATGAAATCGGTCACTACGTGGTGATACCTTTGCCCCAAATTTTGTATGGTTATGCACCCTCACGTATTTTAGATTCAATCGTGGGAAAACTCAAGGCAATTGCATATTGGTTTATAGAAGAGGGTTTCTCCTATGTCAGGGTTTTTGGGTGCTCAATTCCTCCTTGCGCACTTCCAAAATTATTCCCCAATAGACTGGTGTGCAGGGAGGTGGCTTACCAAATAGTAAAAGGTGGCATCAACACTGAATTGAAAGAATTTGAGAAGAAGTTCTAGCCTCTTTTTTCTGCACAGATTAGGAAGTGTTCACTGCTTAACTTTGGTCATTCCAAGGTTGAAGTTGCAACACTGGAGGACATCAAATTAGTAGACCTTGAACTCAAAAAACATGACCCTTACCAAGTTGTAGGAAACCACCTTACTCGTTACAACATGAAAATGTATGAACATGAGGTTTCTCCCTGTGATGACATGTTCAATGGATCCAGGACCTATGATGAAGTATTAGACATAGTTTGGGCCTTATCACCTGACCTATAGACCAACTTTCTAACTTTCCAGAAGCATAGGCGAATTGGTTTGCCGAAGATACTTCAAGGAGAATCAACAACCACTCCCCCAGCTCAAGAAAATACTCCCCCAGGTTTTGGATTAGAGGCTCATGATAAAGAGACCGCAGAAGAAAACCTGAAGAAGACTGAAGCATATTCACAAAAGGCAGAAACTTCACAAACAAATAATCAAGGGTCTAAAAAAAGTTCTAAATCCGAGACTCCTTCAAAGTCGAATCAAACGATTCCACCTTCATCATCGACTATCCTTGTTGATACCCCCAAAACAATAGGAGAAACTCAATCTTCAGAATTGAGTAGCCCTATTGCATCATTAACTCCTATACAATCAACTTTTGGGAACCCCCTTCTGCAAGTCATATATGCAAGTGACCTTACTCCTATATCTAGAGAAGAGATACCCTCCTCTGAATACCTTTTCAGTAAGAAGAGGATGGATGTATTAAAACAGGAAATGCATCTAAGAGAAGGAACAATGGTGAAGAAACACAAAGTTCTCATAGATGGGAAAAACCTAGAAGAGGAATAATTCACCACAGAAGTAGCAGGCTCTATGGGAGCCTTGGCAACTATCAATTTATTTTCAGTTGACTCTCTGAAGACAAGGCTGAAGCAGAAAAATCAAATGATACCTCAACTGCAATACCAAATAAGGAACACAGAAAATAAAATTTGAGAGGAGGTAAATCAAAGAGTTGAAAACATCAGGACTGTTGACAAATAGGAAATGCAATTGTTGAAATCTAGTTTAAATGAAGCAAACAAAAAGATGAAAATCAGTCAAGTACAGGTTATTCGTTAGGAAGAATTAGTGAGACATCTACAGGATGAGTTGAAGTCTATTGAAGAACAAGTCATGAATATAACAACATTTCAAGCCCATATACTGGAGGTGAATGAGAAACTACAAGCAGAACAACATGACATTCTTTCCAAAATAGAAACAATCCAAAACTACTTCTTGGAAATAAGCCACTCACTAGATAGCATTGTTTTAAAGGAAAAAGAGGCCACAATATCTCGTGCTTCTTTTCAAAAGGAAGTGATATTTTCGGCCAGAGCGGAAGTACCAACAATCCCAAAGTTGACTGTAGATGAACAGATCAGGGGAGACATCGTGTTAAAGACATGGAAGACTAATATTGTCGAAAGCAGGAAAATGGCAAGAGATGTTAAGAGAGAATGTGAAGAAGTATTTGATCAGCTAGACACAAAAATGTTGGGCATTGGTAAAGGTGATTGTCCTAGGTTATTAGGACAAATAAATGTTGTAAGGAATCAACTACATATCAAGGAGATTTGGAATGAAGTGCAACATGAGATTTCACAACTGAAACAACTCGACATCACCCAAATAGATAAGTGGTTAATAAAGTTGAATCTACAGTTGTAGTCGACAAGGTTTGGCAAGGGAAAGATTGAAGACGAGCTGCCCCAAATTCAGAGGAAGTTATATGTGTTTGAAGCAAAGAATACATCAGAGCCTTCCAGAATTTTGATGCAATTTCTGGATAGATGCGTTGTGTGTTCAGGACCAAGCGAAGGAAGTGCTTCAAAGAAATGATGAAATAACGCATGTATGCTCGTTTTTTTCCAATTGTTAAAAAAGAAAAATTAATCGAGAAAAATGGTTCAAATTCTATATTCTGTAACTGTTAGCACGATGAAGATTAGGATACTACCAACCGTCTAGGTTGATGTTTTTCTTGTATAAATACAATTTTGAAAGTGATACCAAAGGATTGTTTTGGCCGATTGTAGTAGAAAGTTTCTTCATTTTGCCAAAATTAATACAAATGCAAGTCGGAGATTCCAGACCTCGTAAAGTTTGAGTTATGTGCTCCTCTGTTATTTCATATCTAACTTCATTTATTATGTATCTTTGATGAATGCATAGCGGCAATTTAGTACAACTTCTACTGTGGTGATTGATTTTTTTTTAGTGATCTAATCGTTTACAGTTTTCACACCGGGACGACATATTTTCGAGACAACATATTTTTGGGTCCGGGACCACATGATATTTAGGTGTTTTTTTGGAACATGGTTTTTTGTCGATGGTTTTCTATTTCCGGTTAAGGAATTAGAGTTTTGGACTAATCTAGGTCATTGGGTTAGGGTTTTGGATGTCGCTGGCTCCTATATGTATATTGTATTGTAAACAATGTATGAATATAATATAATATATGTTGGTTTTCCTGGTTTGGGTTTCCAGGTGAAAAATCTCTATGTAATGTTTGTATTTTCCATTGTATTTTTTCTGTTCTTTTCTAAATATTAGTTTGCAATAGATATTGTACAAGGTTAGAATTTACAGACTCATCTACCAAAATACTTGGAAAAGGAACTGTAAAGCTTGGAAGTGAAAATGTAAAAGCAAGAAAAGTCCTATTGGTTGAAGATTTGAAGCATAATCTCCTCAGTGTCATCAAAATATGTGATCAAGGATACACTCTTACGTTTGACTCCCGAAAAATGTAAAATCAGAGAAAATAACTCGGGTAGATTGGTTGCAACTGCAACAAGAAGACTGAACAACATATACATCCTAGACATGAACAAGAGAGAGAAGACAGAAGCCACACAAAAGGATTCCAAGGAAGAAAAAGTTCCAAAGACCAAAAACAAGGATGAAGTATTATTGAGTGCCTCATGTTTAGGGGGAGAAACCCCAAAGAAGAAGGTTACCTTTTGCCATTAAACTTAGGGGGCGAAGCCATACCCTTTGCCATTGATGTCAAAGGGGGAGAGAAACTGGGAGATAGGTGGAGCATGAGCATTTCCATCAATGACAAAGGGGGAGATTGTTGGAAGATTGGTTGTTTTAATTGATGTCAACCCTAGTCATGGGTTTTGGACCACAAGATTGATGAAGGTATTTGGACATGAAGGAAAATGCATATGTAGATACAACACCCATGGATGGATATTATACATCAAGTTGTTTCCGGTGGTATGTTTCATGTCACATGGATCCTCATGGTTGAGGAGAAATGAATTTTTGAAGATGACAAAGTGAATTGAAGAAGGAAGTACATGTAGGCCTTGAAGATAATTAAAGAAAATAATTACAAAATAAGAAAGTGTCAGGTCGGTCGTAATGTTAAAATGAAGTGACATAAATAGTATAAATAAACATCATTATACATTCATTTGATAGAAGTCGAATTTTAGAGGAAATAAGAAGAAAATAAGGCCATACTTCAAGGGAGTATGAAGTATTTTGGTGATGTGTTCTAAGGTATGTTATTTTATGGTCATATTACCATTTTTTATATAAATGTTTTTATAGAACAATTCAGATGGTGAAATCACTATGGCATTGAGAATACATAGCAAGGTACCTCTAGTAAAAATTTCAACTCTTGATTCTCTATAATTATAGAGATACACTCTGTGGAAGATAGGGTTTGTGACCAGTCCTGAAGCTAGTCAATAAACAGGTGTCCCGGGTAAAACAATCATAACTTCTTCATAGAGAATCCAAATGAAGTGGGACACATTTCATTGGACATATTATGGGCTGTAGTTTCTTGTGTGCAAGTTTCAGAATTGGATATTAATTATTGAGCGTGGGGAATTATATGCAAATTCACTCTCCTGAATAGACCAGAATTGAATAAAGTCTACCATTATTTTTATAACTTCTTTTTGGGGAGGATTCAAGGGATGAAAATTGGAGGAGTTTCAGAGAATACATTGAGTAATGTTATCTACAGGATCAAAGTACTCCAAGTATTGAAGAATTGCATAAATTGAAGAAGTCTTAGGAAGCATTATCATGTTCTATGTGATGTTTGGTTGATGGTGATGATTTAATGTAAAGTTTTATTATCTCTCATATATTCTTGGGTGGAAGGAAGGGGAAAGGATGGAGAGTTAAACTCTCTCTTGATATTGGAGGATTGTATCTTTCTCTTGGATTTTTATCCCTCCCTTTACATTTGGAAGTTGTAGCTACCTTTGGAATTCATTACTTCCCTTGAACAATAACTATTGATTATTTCTCATATATTGTGCATGGTGTATTGTGGTGTATTGGTGTAACTCTTATACTATTGTTCATTGCTCATTGGATAATTTGAATGTTTTAAGTATAAGTTGAAAAAGATTTTAAATTGTACTTGATATTGATTCACCCCCCTCTCAGTATCAACAATTATTCCACAACTATGCATGGGTTATATTACTTCTCAAAGTGTCTTCTCGTGAGGGCTTTTACCATAAGGGGACCACTTTGGAGTTCATCCATATTTACTTCTTATAAACCATGAAAAAACAATAATGAGTCATATTGACATCAAACAATATTGGGTCCATTACCCAAACCTTTGTTCTACGGGGATTTGTTCAAGGGTTGACATCAATGACAACCAACCTTAATCAACAATCTCCCCCTTTGGCATTGATAGCAACACTCTGATGCAATACTAAAATCATATCACTCATGCTCCCCCTGGAACCATGCCTCTGTCCTCTACATCTGATCAATCCACCTCTATCCTCTACATCTGATAAATCTCCCCCCCTTTCCCATAAATGACAAAGGTATATTTCCATCCGGGGCTACTCTCCCTGACTGAACTGTCCTCTTATGGTTCTTCCTCGTGTACATATAAGACATATAAGATAAGCATTTAAAAATCATTCAAAAATCATTCATTTTGGAGTAGAAATAAATCCAAGTCTTTTGTGAAGATATTCAAAGGCTTTCTGTGGAAGTGGTTTTGTAAATATGTCTGCCACTTGTTCTTTTGTGCCCACATACTCAACTCTGATGTTCTTTTCTGCAGCATGTTCCCATAGAAAATGATACTTGATTGGAATGTGCTTCGTCTTGGAGTGCATCACCAGGTTTTTTGAGATATTGATGGCACTTGTGTTATCACAATATATTGGAATGGGCTCATCATACTCAACCTGTATATCTGTCAAAGTTTGTTTCATCCAAAGAACCTATGTACAACATACTGCTGCTGAAATATACTCTGCCTCGACTGTAGATAGAGATACTGATGATTGTTTCTTGCTTAGCCATGATACCAAACACTCACCTAAGTAGAATGTTGCTCCACTGGTGCTTCGTCGATTATCAATACAACCTGCCCAATCTACATCTGTGTAGGTAATAAGTGATAGATCTTTTCCTTTTGGATACCATAATCCAAACTCTTATGTTCCTTTAAGATATCTGAAAATCCTCTTTACTGCTAATACATGTGATTCCTTTGGTGTTTCTTGAAATCATGCCACTTGTCCAACTACCTACATTACATCTGGTATGGATGCTGACACATATAGTAGGCTACCAATCATTGACCTGTATTACCTCTAATCTGTATACTTTGAATCATCATCTTTGCTCAAATTACAATTGGTTTGCATGAGAGTGATAACTGGTTTTCAATCTTCCATTATGAACTTCTTAAGCATTTCTCTGATATACTTGGTTTGAGAAATAAAAATTCCTTGGTTGCTTTGACGTATCTGAAGTCCCAAAAAGAAGGACAGTTTTCCAAGTAATGACATTTCAAATTCATTATGCATGTCTTTTGCAAATTTCTGGCTTAACCTCTCATCATCACTAGCAAAAATAATATCATCAACATAAACTTCAATTAATAAGATATTACCTTTACTTTCCTTGATGTAGAGGTTGTTGTATGCACTTCCTTTTCTGAACCATGTCTGTTGTAGATACTTATCCAGTCTGGAGTAGCATGCTCTAGGATCTTGTTTTAGACCATACAAGGCCTTCTTTAATTTACACACATAGTCTGTGTTCTCTGACAACTGAAATCCTTTTGGTTTTTCAATGTAGACCTCTTCTTCAAGTTCCCCATTCAGAAAAGTTGATTTTACGTCCATCTGATATACTTTAACATTTTTGGAGCATGCATAAGATAAAAGAAAATAGTTTGCTTCCATTCTGGAAACTGGGGAAAATGTCTCTTCAAAGTCGATTCCTTCAATCCATGCATATCCTTTACATACCAATCTAGCTTTGTTCCTTGTAACCTATCCATATTCATTCAATTTATTCATAAAAACCCATTTTGTGTCGATCACATTCATATTCTTTGGTCTTGGAACCAATTCCCAAGTGTCATTTTTCTCTATTTGATCCAATTCTTCATCCATGGCCTTATTCCAAAAACCATCCTTGCTGGCTTCTTCAAAACAGTTTGGTTCAATTGTAGATAAGAGTGCTAGGTGTGTTTGTTTTGGTGAACGGATTTTTCTTCTAGTCTCAACTCCTGCATCTTTGTTTCCAATAATCTGATCTGAAGGATGATTCTTTTGTACTAGTTTTCTATTTGTCTTTGGAGATAGTTGATAAACTTGCTCTTCTGCTTCCGTTGTATTCTCTTCATCTTCATCTTCCTCTTCTACTTATTTTTCATCTTCTTCTTCAAAAATTGTTCCATTCATTTGTTTTCTTCTTCCTTTGATTCTGGTCTGCCTGTTTCATCAATTGTTACATTGATGCTTTCCACAACTTTGTTTAATCTTAGATTGTAACACTTGTATGATTTCCTTGTACTTGAGTAACCAACAAGTATTCCTTTGTCCACATGAGAGTCCAACTTTCTCATTCTGCCATCTTCTCTTTTGATGTAGCATTTGCTTCCCAAAACTCTGAAGTGATTCACATTTGCTGGTCTTCCTTTCTCATATTCTTCTTCAGAGTCTTCTTTATCAGAGTCTTCTACTGACATGAATATAACTCTCCCTATTTCACTGTCATTGACTTCATCTTCATCTGATGATGATATGTCTTCTTTGGTGCAAAAGCTTTTCTTGAAAACTTTCTTTGTAGTTCTTTTACCTTTATATGTTTGTCTGTCTTTTGAGTAATCTTCATCATTTCTCTTTTTCTTATGAGGACATTTGTTAGCAAAATGACCAATACCGTCACAATTAAAACAAAATAAAGGAAGCTTACCTCTATACCTACCGTTGGTTCCCTTGTTCAGTCTTTTGACAAAGTTGGCCACTTCTTGTTCCTTTTTCTTTTTCTTTGATCTTTTGGATGCTTTGTGTTATCACTCCAAGAAATCACTCCCCGACTATAGAAGGGTCTAATATTGGTAACTTTAAAAAGATCAATAATGTGGAGGAAACGAGGATCAGATCGGATGAAATTATAAACTCATATCCATTTAGAAATACATCATTCACTTGAAAGACCAAGGCTTTCAACTATGTAACTCTGTAAGGTAGCTAGAGAGGTAGTGGGGGGGGGCTAGAGGGCCCATAGTGATAATAGTGGAGGTCATTCAATGTAAGGTGGAATAGGTCCACTATATTATTAAATAAGACCCACTATGGTAGTTAGATATAATAAATGGGTAATTAGATATAATAAATGTAAGAGGACTTCTTAGAAGGTTCTACTTCTAGAAGATTTCTCTTCTAGAATGTTCTTAGGTGATGGTAGCACTATATAAAGAGATTCAAGCAATGTAATGAGACATGAAGAGAATTGTTGTATTTGGAGTTGAAGCTCATTAGGAGGTTTCCCCCTCGAAGAGGCAAGTGAACAGGAGAGGATCCCTTCCATAATAGGATCCACTATATGGTGTTTCCCTACCTCAAGGGTTTTGGTAATAATAAAGTGTGGTTTATTCTATATTGCTTTGTGGATCTATTTTGTATTCAGTATTTGTGGTGATTATATCTTCAGATCTGGTATTGTTTCTTAACAATTGGTATCAGAGCATTTTCCTTGGCCGGAGTTGTGGGCAACTATTTTTTATTTTTGCAGATTTTTTTTTCGGAGCAGAAAAAAAAGGGCCACGATATTCTCGAAATTTTTGGTACATTTCTGTGCAAAATTTTCAGAAAAGGGTTGTATATCTGAGTTCCTCTCAGAAAAATACCCAATTTGAAAAAAAAAAAATTCCAAAACGGAGTCCGGAAGGTGGTGATCTTGAAGTTTTAAAATCTGCAATTTTTCAGGGTTTTTTCCACGTACGACGACGCGATTTGTTTTTGTTTCTGTAGCAGCTGGAGGCCGAATTTTCTCAAAAAAATTACAGATCTGAGTTCCTCTCACAATGTCACCCAATTTTAAAAAACAAATCAGCTGAAACGGAGTCTGGGAAGTGAAGTTATGAGCATTTTAACTTCAACAGTTTTTTAGGGGTTTTTCCAGAAAAAACCACGATTTTCTGCCGTAACTTATTGGGTGAGTTCATAGGATGATTAGATGGCTATTTCTTCTCAAAACACAAAAGAAATTCTTGAATCATTCAAAGCCCAATTGTTTCACACATTGGATGCATTTGCACATGGCCTCACAAATAGCCTCATAGACAGTCTCAGAGGCAACTTCCATGATAGTTTTCGTAATATTCAAGATTCATTGAATAACATGCAGGAGAAATTTCTTATGGAGGGTCTCATGAATGCATATAATCAAGAAATATATGCTTGGTATGATTTTGAAGCCAATTGTGATGATTGGTATATGGATAGTTGTCATTTCTGGGATGACAACCACTTCCATATTTTATTTGATGACTCTACTCCACCTTCTGTAGAGAACATCAATGTCCCACATCAAGAGATAGTCACCAACGTTCAGTCTGCATATTCTACAGTGGTATTATTCCTTACAGATTCTGCTACGACCCTTTTCCACTATGTGGATGGATCTTCTTATTTGGATCCACATGATAGGTGTCAGTATTTGGAGCATCATTTGAAGTTGGTTATTGGGTTCCAAAATCTTCCACGGGGAGTTCACATGAGCACTTGGACATGGGACCCGGGCTTACAATGGTGGTTGGACTACTTCAGCATGGTGGATTTCTTTTCTACATGGGACCTTGGTTCTTCAGTCTTCTTC
>ML782315.1:256679-268158 GCA_009831015.1 Picea engelmannii | reverse complement strand
CACTAACACACTATAAAACTAATGGGTGAATCTTGTGAAGAAGGTGGGCCCTCCCTTCTCACAAGATTCCCCTGAGACGAAGAGGCTAGAGAAGGATGCTCAAAACAATCTTTTATTCATCTATCAATGTATCATATTACAATATGAAAATGAAGTACGTCCTTCTCTCTGAAACTTTATTAGTACATAAAAACTGGGTATCCTTCGAATGATGATTTCCTCTTATTTAAGGAGGGAATCCCTTCGATACAATTGATCCAAAAATTACAAGTGTATATCTGAGTCCTATTCTTAGTCAGATCGACTTTCTAAACCGGAATAGGACATCCTAGTCTCCCGCAACAGAATGCTATTATGAGTGTTGAATGAGGTGTTGTTGTTACGACTGGAGTGACAGTTTCTTGTTGTTGCTGCATGTTGTTTCAGCACCACAAATCGCTGGTTGTTTCAACCACGGGATTTGCGCTCTTGACTGTTTCAACATTTCTCATGTAGCAGTGATGGTTTGGCTCACGGTACAACTGTTGTAGTCAATCTGTGTGAGTTTTTGTTGACTGCGGACTGTGTAACAACTTCCTTTGTGTTTTAGCATCTTCAGTCCTGGGCTGTGATGGCTTCCTCTGTGTTTCAACATCGTGACCATGAACTGTGTAACAGCTTCCTCTGTGTTTCAGCATCGTGCCCATGAACTGTGTAACAACTTCCTCAACATCATAGATCATGAACTGTGTAACAGCTTCTGTGTTTCAGCATCGTCGACCATGGACTGTGTAACAACTTCTATGTTTGAACATCATCGACCATGGACTGTGTAACAACTTCTGTGAATTGTTGTTTCAACAACAGGCCTCAAATGCTAATCTGCAGTTTGAATTGTTTCAACACTTATACATTTCTAATCAATGGTTAAGTATGAGAGTGATGTAAAATTATATGCAAAACAGATTAAACGTATAGTAATGAGAAGAGACGTTGTATACCTTAGGAAGGATAAGATAAAGTGCTAATATGGGTTTAAATGTGAGTGAACAAGAGTGTAATGGTGGAAAAAAGTATGGGAAAAAAGGTACATTGTGTGGTCCTAACACTGAACTATGTCACCTGGATTTAAATAAGCTTTACAAATCAGTCTCAAGAACCTCAAAAGGTATATTTGATAACCTATTTTCCTATCTCAAATTCGAAATTGTGAGGTGGCTGGAAAAGATACAAATTTATGGCAATAGTCTGCTCAAATATTGACCTATATATCTCAAATCAAAAAATATGTGTACGCACTCAAAGAGGATTTTGTATATTGGTTTTTTTTTAGCAAAAACCTCTCTCAGTTCTTTGAGATTCGTTTTCATTTTCCCAGGATTTGCATTTCAAAAACATGTGTCAAACAGGGAAATTTTGAGATCCGAAAATTAGGGCTCTGAGATCAATTCAATTCTCCCAATCTATGATACCTGTAGGAAAAATGAGAGAGGTTATTGTTATTTTATGTGTTATTAAGAAAATCCTCTGCCTGTTTCTCAAAATGATTCTCCAGTCGCTCAGAATCATTATTTGAAAATGATGACTCAACACAGTAAAAACGGGCTCTTCTGCACTTTTAGCGGCTCATTTTCCCTTGTAAATCTTATTTAGCTACCGAAAGCCCTGACTTTCGGTGGCTCACAACCCTGTAATTTTACCACTTATCCACCGAAAGATAAAAATAAGTTTTTGGTCTATTTTGAAATGCAATTTGATTTATGTGTTGGAATGATATAGTTCTAAGAGCTTCTCTCAAAGCTTTTAAGATTTATAAATAAATCTTCTACCCTATAATGATTTATCATGTGATATCAAAATAATTATCAAATCATTTTTTATCGCTAACATATGGCTCCAACTGGGATGGAGACCTCCCTGCGATGTTTCCAAGAACCACAGATCTAATGCCTTTCCTAGAAAAATAAAATCCATAACTTAGTCTCTAGTGTTCCATTGGGCATGGATTCAACATTCCATTGGGCATGGAGTCAACATTCCATTGGGCATAGAGTCATCCATTCACCTCTTTCTAAAAATATTTCATGACATGTGTAAAGATATTTGTACATATTCAAGAATGTCTTTATTCACACAAGGTAACTGTTGCATCTGATGTAAAGTGAAAGAAAATAAATGCTCAGGAAGCGATCTTATTTCCTATCCTATCTACCCTAAACAACTATGTGGTTTGGTTAGGTAAAGGTTGATTTCCATAGCATCCATCCAAACAATTTTAATACTGAAATGATTTCATCATTCTCACTGATCAATACCTGTTTTTTGAAATGCAACAATAGTGAATAAAAATATTTCACAAAACCAAACTCAACAGGAAATATGTGGAAGATTAAGAAGTCTGAAACTTTCAAATTTTCTGAAAGGTATGATTCTATGAAAGTTGCTACTAGATATTTGAAACTGAAATCAAAAAATTCTTGATCTTCAGGAAAAAGATGCATATCTATGACTGCTCCTCTGTTAGAAGATTGATTACTTTCTTGTTCTTTTGTGATTACCTTGTGATCATCAAACACTATGACCTTCTCTTCAGAATAGTGTTCAGTGGATGATGATAAAGAAGGGTTTGAATGATAGAGATTATGGTCATCTCTAAAAATGTAGTTGTCTATACAATCATTAGTTATCATAGGTTCAACATACTTTGTAAACTGATCATAAATTTTACATTAATACTTGTCTCTGGAATGCTCTGCCAATGTTGAAGAATTTGATTGACAATCTAGAAGAATTTTAGTTGCATGCTACTGTTCTAAATTTGTCACATAATCATTACCTCCCTGTTTAAAATATGAAATGTTCTGACATTCTACTAGCTCAGGTAGATGACAGTTTTCAAAATCAACCTGCTCTATGATTGTGCTTCAAGCAAAAATGTTTTCCTCCACCTCTAAAGCATATTCAAACAAAATGTTTAATGACGAATATTTCCTTTCTAGCAGAAGAAGGGCAAGTTTTGACTGCAGTCCCATCACATAATATATCATGGAAGTTGTCTCTGTGGGCCTGATCTCCAAAGGCATAGCATGGCATATGTTGCAAAATCTTCGATTAAAATCATGCAAAGATTCATTTTGTTCTCTCTCCAAAGCATAGAAATCAACAAGGTAAGAATCTGGTGATTTATGTTCACCCCAATGCTTCACAAAAACATTAGAGAATTCGATCCAAGAGTCGATGGAATCAACTCTCACACTCTTAAACCAAACAACAACATCGTTGATCAAATATTTACATAAAACTCTCATGATCACATCTTCATGATCAATCTGAAAACGATCAATAAAATCTTCAAAGGATTCCAAATGTCTTTCAGCTGAAGCTTGATTCTCTCCAAAAAACCAGGGTAGATATTCATAACAGTCAAGAGGATAAGGATGAAGAAGAGAAGGAAATTTTAGAGGCTTAAACATCTTCATCCTGATTTTGATTTGAAAGGCTGTGGGCTTATCATGAGAGATAGCAAGTTGTTGACAATATTAAAAGTTATGGCAAGAGGTGTTGAAATCTCACAGGGTTTTGAAACAATTTTAATTTCTTCAAGATCACATGGTTGATCAGATTCTGAAGGAAATGAAATAAAATGGTCATGTTTATGAGCAAGCCAAGGAAAAATGACTAAATCAACATATAAAATGAAAGAGGGCTGCAAATATTCTTCTAAATATGGATATATAAAAGAAGTCTGATAATCCTCAAAATATACAAAACATAAGATAATTCTTTTAACATGTGAAGGGAAAGATATGAAAGATCTAATAAAGAACAACAATAGTTCATGAAGCAGACTAATGAATTGATACCTGGATTTTGAATTCAACCTCTTCATCTTTTATCAACCAGATCCTCCCCAATGGAGTCTTTAATGTGGAGTCGCTAGGAAAATGATTAGAGATGAATATTATGTATGTCTCTTGTCTTCCATCAAGAAACAAATCTATGTCATTCTCCTAGGGAAACTCTGCTTTCACTTTCGTTCCTCGACAATGGTGCCATTTTGTTATCACTCCAAGAAATCACTCCCCGACTGTAGAAGGGTATAAGATTGGTAACCTTAAAAAGATCAATAATGTGGAGGAAAAGAGGATCAGATCGGAAGACACTATAAACTCATATCCATTTAGAAATACATCTGTCACTTGAAAGACCCCTTCAACTATGTAACTCAGAAAGTTTTAACTTAATGTGTGGAAACATGGAGAAGACATATTATGCTAACAGAAATACCTATACAATAGTATATGTGGATGGCCAATAATGATAGGTAAAATACTCTTCACACCAGCAGAAACATATATAAGATTGCATATAATATATGGTCAAACCCAACAGGTAAATACTTGCAACTTTAGCTTATGAATCCACCAATAGGATAACAACTATCAGGGATTAAATAAAACATCAAAAGCAAAGTATTTAAGTTTAGTATGTCAATGAAGAGATGGGATGATAGCCTTCTGTCATTGAATATACATGAACTTGGAAAGAAATGAAATGGAAAACTAAGTAATACAGTGAAAGAAACTCGGTGTCAAGATATATTAATTGACATCTCCAAAGGATGAAATGTACAAGTCTTCAAGAATAGAACCATAGTCCTCAGACTGTTATCCCCCCCTCTGAATTGTGTCTCTATGGGATTTAAATAATCTTTACAAATGAGTTTGAAGATCCTCAAAAGGTGGATCTGATAACCTCTTTTCCTATCTCAAATTCAAATTTGTGACATGGCTGGAAAAGACAGAAATTTCTGGCAATATTCTTCTCAAGTATTGACCTATATATCTCAAATAAAAATGGTTGTGTACAAATGGGAAGATGATTTTGGATACTGGTTTGTTTTGAGAAAAAACCTATCTCATTTATTTGATATTCATTTTCATTTTCCCAGGATATGCATTTCAAAAACATGTGTCAAACGGGGAAATTCTGAGATCCGAAAATTAGGGATCAGAGATGAATTTGATTATCCCAATATATGAAACCTATAGGAAACATGAGATAGGTTATTGTTATTTGACATGTTATTAACCAAATCCTCTGTCTGTTTCTAAAAATGATTCTCCAGTCGCTCAGAATCATCATTTGAAAATGATGACTCAACATAGTAAAAACAGACTATTCTACACTTTCAATGGCTCATTTGCCCTTGAAAATTTGATTTAGCCGTTGAAAGCCCCAACTTTTGGTGGCTCACTACCCTGTAATTTTACCACTTAGCCACCTAAAGCTAAAAATCAGTTTTTGGCCTATTTTGAAATGCAATTTGAACTATGTGTTGGAATGATATAGTTCTAAGAGCTTGTCTCAAAGTTTTTTTGATTTATAAATAACTCTTCTACCTTATAATGATTTATCATGTGATATCAAAATAATTAGCAAATCATTTTTTATTGCTAACATATAGCTCCAACTGGGATGGAGACCTCTCTGTGAGGTTTCCAAGAATACAGATCTAATGTCTTTCCTAGAAAAATAAAATCCATAACTTAGTCTCTAGCGTTCCATTGGGCATGGAGTCAGCATTCCATTGGGCATAGAGTCATCCATTCACCTCTTTCTGAAAATATTTCATGACTTGTGTAAATATCTATGTACATCTTCAAGAATGTCTTTATTCAGAAAAGGTAATGGTTGCATCTGATGTAAAGTGAAAGAAAAGAAATGCTCGAGAAGTGAGCTTATTTCCTATCCTATATACCCTAACCAGCTCTGCGATTTGGTTAGGTAAAGGCTGATTTCCATAGCATCCATCCAAGCAATTTTAATACTCAAATGATTTCATCATTCTCATTGATCAATACCTGATTTTTTAAATGCAATAGCAGTGAATAAAAATCTTTCACAAAACCAAACTCAATAGGAAATATGTGGAAGCTTAAAAATTCTGAAACTTTCAAATTTTCTGAAAGATATGATTCTATCAAGGTTGTTACTGGATCTTTGAAACTAAAATCAGAAAACTCCTGATCTTCAGGAAAAAGATTTGTATCTATGATTGTTCCTCTGTTAGACGATTGATTACTTTCTTGTTCTTTTCTGATTACCTTGTGATCATCAAACACTATGACCTTCTCTTCAGAATAGTGTTCAGTAGATGATGATAGAGAAGGGTTTGAATGACAGATATTATGGTCAACTCTAAAAAATTAGTTATCTATAAAATCATTAGTTATCATAGGTTCAACATACTTTGTAAACTAATCATAAATTTTACATCAATAACTATCTCTAGAATGCTCTGCCAATGTTGAAGAATCTGATTCACAACTGAAACAATTTCAAGTGCCTGCTGATGTTCTAAATATGCCACATAATCATCACCTTCCTATTCAAAATCTGAAATGCTCTAACATTATGTTGGCTCGGGTAGATGATGGTTTTTAAAATCAACCTTTTATGGGATTCTCCTTGAAGCACAAATGTTTTCCTCCACCTCTAAATCATCTTCAAAAAAAATGTTTAATGACGAAGATTTCCTTTCTAGCAGAAGAAGGGCAAGTTTTGACTATAGTCCCATCACATAATATATCATGGAAGTTGTCTTTGTGGGCCTGATATCCAAAGGCGTAGCATGTTATATGCTGCAAAATCTTAGATTAAAAGTAGACAAAGTTTCATTTTGTTCTCTCTCCAAAGCATACTAATCAGCAAGGTAAGAATCTAGTGATTTATGTTCACCCCAATGCTTCACAAAAACATTAGAGAATTCGATCCAAGAGTCGATGGAATCAACTCTCAGACTCTTAAACCAAACAACGACATCTTTGATCAAATATTTAGATAAAAATATCATGATCACATATTCATGATCAATCTGAAAATGATCAATAAAATATTCAAAGGAGTCCAAATGTCTTTTAGCTAAAGCTTGATTCTCTCTAAAAAACCGGGGTAGATATTCATAACAGTCAAGAGGATAAGGATGAAGAAGAGAAGACAATTTTAAAGGCGTAAACATCTTCATCTTGATTTTGATTTGAAAGGATGTGGGCTTATCATGAGAGATAACAAGTTGTTGACAAGATTCATAAGTTATGGCAAGATGAGTTGAAATCTCACAGGGGTTTGAAACAATTTTAATTTCTTCAAGATCACATGGCTGATCAAATTCTGAAGGAAATGAAATACAATGGTCATCTTTATGAGAAGGCCGAGGAAAAATGACTGATTCAACATCTACAATGCAAGCAGGCTGCAAATCTTCTTCTAAAGATGGATATATAAAAGAAGTCTGATAATCCTCGGAATATACAAAACATAGGATAATTATTTTAACATGTGAAGGGAAATATGTGAAGGAGATAATAAAGAACAACAACATTTCATGAAGCAAACTAATGAACTGCTACCTGGATTTTGAATTCAACCTCTTCATCTTTTATCAACCAAATCCTCCCCAGTGGAGTCTTTAATGTGGAGTCGCCAGGAAAATGATTACAATCAAATATTATGTTTGTCTCTTGTCTGCCATCAATAAACAGATCTATTTCATTCTCCTAGGGAAACTCTTCTTTCACTTTCGTTCCCTGGCAACGACGTCATTATGTTATCACTCCAAGAAATCACTCCCCAACTGTAGAAGAGTGTAAGCTTGGTAACCTTAAAAAGATCAATAATGTGGAGGAAAAGGGGATCAGATCGGAAGACATTATAAACTCATATCCATTTAGAAATACATCGGTCACTTGAAAGACCAAGGCTTTCAACTATGTAACTCAAAAAGTTTTAACTTAATGTGTGGAAACATGGAGAAGACCTATTATGCTAACAAAAATACCTATACAATAGTATATGTGGATGTCCAGTAATGATAGGTAAAATAATCTTCACACCAGCAGAAACATATATAAGATTGCATATAATATATGGCCAGACCCAACAGGTAAATCCTTGCAACTTTAGCTTATGAATGCACCAATAGAATAACAACTATATGGCATTAAAACAAACATCAGAAGCAAAGTATTTAAGTTTAGTATACCAACGAAGAGATGGGATGACAGGCTTCTGTCATTGAATATACATAAACTTGGAAAGAAAGGAAATGGAAATTTAAGTAACACAGTGAAAGAAGCTCGATGTCAAGATATATTAATCGGCATCTCCAAAGGATGAAATGTACAAGTCTTCAAGAATAGAACCATAGTCCTCAGACTGTTCTCCCCCCTTGTGAACTATTTCTCTGTGGGATTTAAATAATCTTTACAAATCAGTCTCAAGATCCTCAAAAGGTGGATATGATAACCTCTTTTCCTATGTCAAATTCAGATTTGTGAGGTGGCTAGAAAGGACATAATTTTTTGGAAATATTTCGTTGAAATATTGACCTATATATCTCAAATAAAAATAGTTTTGTACAAATTGGAAGAGGCTTTTGTATATTAGTTTGTTGTGAGCAAAATCCTCTCTCAGTGCTTTGAGATTCGTTTTCATTTTCCCAGGATCTACATTTCAAAAACATGTGTCTAACATGGAAATTTTGAGATCCGATAATTAGGGCTCAGAGATGAATTCGATTCTCCCAATCTATAACACCTGTAGAAAAAATGAGAGAGTTTATTGTTATTTGGTGTGTTTGCAACAAAATCCTCCACCCGTTTCTCAAAATGATTCTCCAGTCACTCAGAATCATCATTTGAAAATGATGACTCAACATAGTAAAAACAGACTCTTCTGCACTTTCGATGACTCATTTTCCCTTGAAAAACTTATTTAGCCACTGAAAACCCTAACTTTCGGTGGCTCACAACCCTGTAATTTTACCACTTAGCCACTGAAAGATAAAAATTAGTTTTTGGTCTATTTTGAAATGAAATTTGATTTATGTGCTGGAATGATATAGTTCTAAGATCTTGTCTCAAAGCTTTGAAGATTTATAAATAAATCTTCTACCTTATAATGATTCATCATGTGATATCAAAATAATCAACAAATCATTTTTTATCGCTAACACTTTGAAGGCTGCTTCATTTACATCTGGATTTTCCTGTTCAGTTCTTATCTCATATGCTATGAAGATTCCATGCAGTTTGTCCATGCTTATTGAGTTTAGATCCAATCTTTCTTCTAGTGTTGATATCTTAGGGTTGAGTCTCATAGGAAGAGATCCTAGTACCTTCTGAACAATTACAGATTCTTCGATTTCTTCTCCCAATCCTATGATTGCATTCATTGTTTCATTGACTCGTAAGAAGTAGGCTGCGATATCTTCATGTTCCTTAATTTTTGGTTGTTCGAACTGACCTCTATAAGTTTGAAGCTTTGCTGCTTTGACTTTTGAATATCCTTCATAAATATTTCGAAGCCTGTCCCAAATCTCTTTAGCAGATTTACAATGTGCAACTTTGGTGAATACCATATCACTGAGACCATTCAAAAGTGCATTTTTGGCTTTGGAATTATTCTCACCAAGTTTCACTACTTTTTCATTTGTTGGTGAAACTATTGGTGCTGTGTATCCATCTACAATTGATTGCCAAAATTGAAATCCCTGTGCCTGTATATATGTCTTCATCCTTATGCTCCAAAAAGTATACTTATGTCCATCAAAATGTGGTATTCCATTTTTATACGAGCTGGTACTCTCCATGATCTACCTTTCAGTGGTTAAACTAATTTCTGAAGGAACCTTCTCTGATACCAATTGTTGGATTACTGAGAGGGGGGGTGAATCAGTAATAGCATAATTATAATCATTTTTATTCAAATGTTATATCAATGTAGAATTATTATCCAATAATGAGAAGTAAGAAATAAACAATCACACACATACATAGTACACCAGTGTTTTACGTGGAAACCCAAATCAGGAGAAAACCATGGAATGTTTTTTCTTATATGTCTTGAAGAATTAAATTCATTGGAGGCACCAACTTCCTTTTTTTTTCAACTGCAACTGGAAGGAGGCTCCAACCCCCTAGTTTCTCAGGCTACAACTTGAGGGAAGCTCCAACGCCCCAATTCTCTAGCTACAACTGGAAGGAGGCTACAACCCCCTATGTTCTCCAGCTACAACCGGAAGGTGGCTACAACCATCTGTCCTTGCCCCTTCGTGCCACCCTGAAGTAGAAGTAGAATGATGGAACCACTGTCACACTATCACTGTGAGATATACCTCTATAAACCTATACCAATAAATCTGAACCATGCATCAACCATGCATCAACCTGTACATCATCCTGTAATCAACCTGTACCATAAACAAGTGCATCAACCATGCACCAACCTGTACCAAACAACCTATAATCAACCTGTACCATAAAAAAGTGCATCCAACCATGTACCAAGTATGTACCAGTCATGTGTCAACTAATCATCAACTATGACTCATCAATATGTACCAACATCATCAACTATACACCTCATGTATGTGCCAACTCGTCAACTACTTGTCTCAACCATGTACTCAACATGTAGCTCTGTAATAGACCCAGTGTATATGATCACATTCCTGCAAACATTCCTTAACTTTAACAACAAGAGACTAGCACTTTCATCAAACTTTGTTTTAGTCTCACATGCCTAGTTTTGGATTAGTCAACAACCCTAACTTGAAGAAATCATAAATTTGAATCTATAATGTATAAATATATAAAAATAATAAAGAATATTCTTCAGTGTGTTTTATGAAATTCCTCTAGGTGTTACTACTTGGAACCTCCCAGAAAAAGAGTTATAGAAAAAATGGCATACCTTGCTGAATTCTGGATTATTCTAGAGAGCGACCTTGTACAGTGTTCCCCGCAATACATATTTGTTGAATTGATCTGAAACTGTTACACACCATACTATATACTTTACCCTAACCAACACATTTTTCCTCACTGATTTTGGATCTGTTATGAATAAGTTATAACGTTTTTACTCGAAACAACTGTTTTTGACTAGTTTCAGGACTAACCACAAACCCTATTTTCCACGGAGTGTAATTCCCAAAATACAACGACCCACAAGATTAATTTTTTACCATATATACTTGGGTATGTTTTCCCAACGGCATAGCAATTTCATGGTCTGATTCATTATAGAAAAAAATTTATAGCCAAAATGGTGAGATGACCTATAAATAACATACCTTAGAAAGCACCATCAAAAGAATTTATCCTTCCTTGCATTTCGGCCTTCTTTTCTTCCCCTTCCCTCAAAAATTCAGCTTATATATCCTTGGTTATCTCATACACCTATAGATATTCAATATGCTCAACTTTAATTAAAATGAGAGAGCCTTTCCTCTTATTTATACTTTCCAAGTAGCTTCCTTAAAAACATCTTCTAGGTCACTTGACCCACTTTCCTTATTTTAGGGTTAACCCACTTCCAATTTCTCCATTAAATTTATTATTGAAATAATTTATTTTGTATTCACTTTGAATTATAATACACTCATCACTTCACTTTATTATTTACCTTTTAAAATCTCTTAAACCACTTTGACTAC
>ML782315.1:246133-256580 GCA_009831015.1 Picea engelmannii | reverse complement strand
TTATTATTTACCTTTTAAAATCTCTTAAACCACTTTGACTACTTTGACCTTTTGGGGCTTCTAGATGACATATGAGGGTCCTCCAACTTCGTAAGGCCATAACTCTCAAACCGTGAGAATTTATGTGACATTCCACATACCACCAAATATAGAAAAAATCATATCGTTATCCATCAAACAAACGTGGGTCCATTACCCAAACCTGGGTTCTCCAACTTCACATGGTCATAACTCTCTAACCGTGAGGAGTTATGTGACGTTCTACATACCACTGGAAATGGAATGACAAGCATTATCCATCTAGGATAGTTTCCCTGAAAGATTCACTATCCTTCATCTTATTATTCCATAATTAAGCATGGGTTCTCTTACTCCACAAAGCATCTTCCTGTGAGGGCTTTCACCATAAGGGGACCACTTTGGAGTCCATCCATATTTACTTCTTATCAACTATGACAAAACAATAATGATTCATATTTACATCAAACAATTGGGTCCATTACCCAAACCTTTGTGCTACGAGGCTTTCGTCAAGGGTTGACATAAATGACAACCAACCTTAATCAACATCTCACACAAAATTTGTAGTCCTCAGATAGATCTTTATTATGGTGTATCAAGCACCCCAAACGAATATTGTATGAAAACGTTACACCCGCGGGAAGTTGACGTGTCAACTACCTCCATCGAGGCTCACAAACCTTTTGGCTTTTCATCTTCCGGGGTCAGGGTTTTGGATTTTCCTTATGTTAAAAAGGCCCTTAGAGCCTCATTGTAATGATCATGTTCTTGTGAATGACTGTAGCTGTCACATCTCTTCTCAGAGATAAGCCACCATGATTCTAGCGAGTCTTTCACTCTGTATTTTTATAGTCTCTGTACATTTATTTCTTTAATAGAAATCATGTATTACTGTATATCTATGAATCTTGTTATATTTCTCATATATCTCTGTTATATTGTTGTCTTTATTGCAATATCTATGAATATTTATGTGTTACATCTCAAGTTGGGTCTCGAGCTTGTCTCTCTTGAAGACAATCGCTCTCGCACACCCAAGAAACCCTCCATGGAGGAAGAGAAGAAAAATGATGGAGCAAACGATTCTATCAATCTATTTCTTGAGCAAGCTCTCACGTGACAGAGGGATGAAATGATGGAGAATTTTCCCCACATCCTTCAATGCCTGCTGATAGCAACAGGCGCATCTTCATCAAACAACCACTTTGGAAGAACATCTCCTTTCGAGGTACATGTTAATTTTGATATTCTCGTATTTGAAGGTCAAATAGATGCGGATACCCTAGACAAATAGTTAAATCTATTAGAAGGTTATTTCTCTGTTAATAATTTTTCCGACAGGGAAAATATCACCTTTTCACTCCTTAAATCTCTCCCCCATGTCAAACATTGGTGGGAAAATTACTAGTAGCAAAGTTCCACAGAGGAATCTGAAATATATGGGATCGAGCCCACTTGGGGATTTTTTTTGGATACGGTAAAGAAACATTATTACCCTGTTGGAAACTATGAGGACCAGTTCATGAGATGGACCACACTGCGGAAAGAGAGGGTCCAAGCAATTCCGGAGTTCACAATACCTTCCATACCTTGCACAGGAAGATGGGTATCAAAGACTCCGAACGACATTTGGTTCTGAAATACCGTGGGGCTCTACACAGATACATCCAAACTGAAATGGATTTTCTGGACATCTCATCACTCGGTTCTACTTATCGATATTCTGTTAAAATCGAGAAAAAGTTTAAGAACCAGAACAAATAGGAGTTCAGATCTACAAATCCGCAACAACCAAAGTATGAGAAAGACGGCCCTAACAAACAACTTTCTGAAAACCAATCTAAGCCACAAGAAAAGAAGGGTCACGGAGAAACAAAGAAGGACACCAGAAAATGATACGATTTCGACAAAATCCCCTGGTACAACAACAATGAATGTCACTCAAAAAATTCATTGGTGGCTAAGATCAAAGACAAGGAGATGAACCCTGATTCAGAATCTGATTCTGAAAATAATGGTAAAAGACAGATCATCGATGCAGACCCCATTGCTATTCTCATGACCGCAACAATTCAACTAGAAGAACAAAGATCATGAAGAGGGGGAGAACATTTTTCATTCACAAATGTGGGTGAAGGGGACCTAGCTGCATTTTATTGTTGATAGCAGAAGCCAGAAGAATCTCATCTCAGTAGAGGTCATCAAACAGTTGGGATTGTCGACAACACCACACCCGCAACCATACAACATCGGGTGGCTTCGTCAAGGATGAGATCTTCGTGTTAGCCAACAGTGTCGATTGTCATAAAACATACAACCCGTCAAGGATGAGGTATTATGTGATGTTTTGTTGGGCCAACCATATATGTGGAAGTTGTTGGACACACCTACCACACTTAGAGGCGGGGGGGTGAATGAGTGTAGGGATATTTTTCCCAAAACTTCCCTCTTACACAAAACTCATAAGTTAGCATTCGACATTTACTCATTACTCATTGTTGTCATTAATAATCAATTAGATTTGAATACATATTAGCAACATATATTAGCAATATATCATCAACAAATCATCTTGATAAGGAACACAAGATGTATGTACAATTTTTCTTTTTATTATGGACTTCAATTCGGGGGGTTTTCAGCAACAACTGAATAGAGTAAAACTCTACAAGAGCACCAACTTGATATGCAAGGCTCATATTACATTCTCAACACCAACTGATATGAGGAAACAATCCTCAACAGATATCAATCTGTACCATAAACAAGTGCATCATCCATGCACCAACCTGTGTCAAACAACATGTAATCAACCTATACCATAAACAAGTGCATCCAACCATGTACAAAGTATATACCAATCATGTGTCAACTACTCATCAACAATGACTCATCAATATGTCCCAACATCATCAACTATCCACCTCATGTATGTGCCAACTCATCAACTGCTTGTCTCAACCATGACTAGTTTTGAATTAGTTAACAACCCTAACTTGAAATAATCATAGCTTTGTACCTGTAATGAATAAAGATTTGAAACTGATAAAAAATGTTCTTCAGTGTGTTTTATTCAATTCCTCCACGTTTCACCAGTTGGAACCTCTCAAAAAAGGAGTTATAGCAAAAATTGCCCTTTGCCATTGATGTCAAAGGGGGAAAGATAGTCACATTGATGTGATTGATGATTATTGATTGGGAGAGATAGTCACATTTGGGAGAGATAGTCACATTGACTATTGATGTAGAGAATGTCTTATCTACATGTTGACATCAATAATTGGTAATTGTTGTTGACATCAATATTGGTATTGTCATCAATGCCAAAGGGGGAGATTGTTGGATCATGTTTTCATTGATGCCAATGGTTTGATTGATTAATGTCAAGTGATTGATTGATGCCAATGGATTGATTGACTTATGATTTATGTAATGTAACATGTATTTTCCTTGATGAGAATTCATAGATGAAGATGGATCAATGAGTTATCATTGATATGATGAAGATGGATTAATGAGTTGTCATTGATACATGATGAATATGGATCGATGTGGTTTCATTGGTATATGATGCATCGTTGGAAAAATGTGTAGATGAGTCATTATTGTCTTATCATGATTGATAAGGTGCACAAATGGATGAACTCCAAAGTGGTCCCCTTATGGTGAAATCCCTCACGGGAAGACGCTTTGTAGATTGAGTTATCCTAGAAGAATGGTTGGAGGACCCATGCTCTCCTTATTGTCTTATCATGATTAGGTGCACAAATGTATGAACTCTAAATTGTTCCCCTTATGGTGAAAGCCCTCACAGAAAGACGCTTTGTAGATTGAGTTATCCTAGAAGAATGGTTGGAGGACCCATGCTTGTATATGGAATAATGATATGAAGATCAAGGAAATTATTGGTGAAACTATCCTAGATGGATAGTGCTTGTCATGAAATTTCCGGTGGTATGTGGAATGTCACATAACTCCTCATGGTTTGAGAGTTATGTCCTTACGAAGATGAAGGACCCCCACATGAAGGCTTGAAGCCCCCATGGTGAAAGAAGTCAAAGTGACCTAAAAGAAGAAATCATTATTTAAATGATAAAGTAAAGTGACAAAGTCAAGGTGGATTATTGAAATAATAAAGAGAAGTGACAAAATCAAGAAATGATAAAGTAAGGTGACAAAATCAAGAAGGAATATTACCCAAGGTCAAAGAAGTCAAAGTGATCTAAAAGAAGAAATCATTATTTAAATGATAAAGTAAAGTGAAAAAGTCAAGGTGGATTATTTAAATAATAAAGAGAAGTGACAAAATCAAGAAATGATAAAGTAAGGTGACAAAATCAAGAAGGAATATTTAAATGATAAAGTATTGGAGAACTTTCTATTTATGGAAAGTGGTTAACCCCAAAATAAGGAAAATAGGTTAAGTGATCTAGAAATGGGTTAAGTGACCTAAAAATGGGTTAAGTGACCTAGAGTATGAAAGTATAAATAAGATATCAATGGTCTCTTGTAGATCATCCTTTTTGTGGATCAATGGAGAGCTTCTTGTGAGAATATCTTTTGGAGTATTGGTGGAGAGCTTCTTGTTAGAGTTTCTTGAGCATTTTTGGTGTGGAACACTTGAGAATATTGAATATATATAGGTGAGTGAGGTAACCAAAGGATACCTAAGATTAATTTCATAGGGAAGGTGAAGAAAAAAGAGGGTAGGAATTCAAGGGAGGATAAATTCTTTTCATGATGCTTTCTAAGGTATGTTATTTACAGGTCATCTCACCATTTTCGCAATAACTTTTTTTCTATAATGATTCAGAACGTGATATTTCTATTCCATTGAGGAAACATATTCAAGTATCTATGCTAAAACATTCATTTTGTATGTCATTGTATTTTTGGAGATACACTAAGTGGAAATTAGGGTTTGTGGCTAGTCCTGAAACTAGTCTAAATCAGGTTTTTTGGGTAAAAACATCATAACTTCTTAATAACAGATCCAAATTCAATGAGACCAATTGTGTTGGTTAGAGTATAGTCTGTAGTATGTTTTTTAATAGTTTTAAATCAATTCAACAAATATTCTGTGTGGGGCACGCACTACAAGGTCTCTCTCTAGAACAAGCCAGAATTCAGCAAGGTGTGCCATTTTTTCTATAAATCTTTTTCTGAGAAGTTCCAAGTGGTGACACCTGGAGGAATTGAAAAAAAAACACTCAAGAAACTCATCAAGATGCAGATTCAGCAAACGCTTTTCCCTCTCCCCTGGGAACTCAACGCAATGGAGACCATTGCTTCCTAAGGAGGGAGGATTGATCTAGGTGGATATCGGTGGCCACCCACCTTTTCCAACTAGCTCAAAAAAGTTTTTTGACAATTTTGGTAATTTACTATTTTTAGCAGTTTTTTGGGTCCTGAACTTCCAGAGCCGTTTTGAGGCCCTAAACGATGTTTTTTGGGATAAACGATGTTTTTTGGGAAAATGGGGAGCGACATATAATTTCATTCGATGTTGCTCACACAAAAGTTGTATTCCACAAATAGATCTTTCTAACACTGTATCAATCACCCCAAATGAAGATCGTATGCAAAAGCTACACCCCCGGGAAGTTGACGTATCAACTACCTCCATCAGGGCTCACAAACCTTTTGGATTTTTTTCTTCCAGGGTTAGGGTCTTGGATTTTCCTTATGTTAAAAAGGCCCTTACAGCCTCATTGTAATGATAATCTTCTTGCGAATGAGCATAGTCGTCACATCTCTTCTCAAAGATAAGCCAGCACCATTCTAGCGAGTCTTTCACTCTGTATTTTTACAATCTCTGTACATTTATTTCATTAATAGAAATCGTGTATTATTGTATATCTTTGACTCTTGTTATATTTTCAATATATCTCTGTTATATTGTTGTCTCTCTTGCAATATATCTGAATATTTATGTGTTACATCTCCGCTCTCATTTCGTGCCGAAAATAATCGGGATCATAGGTGTACTAGTAAACATGGACCAAGTATAGTAATAAATGGGATGATACCTAAGTCCCCATCCCACATGTTTGATCTTGTAAGGATGAAGAGTAATGAAGGAACACATTTAATGAGCCCTTGACAAGGTGGGATAATGGAACGTTAGACAAGGTGGGTTAATGGCTAGTTTAATCTCTGCTTGATGGGAGGAAGACATGTTGTTCTTCAACTTCTTTACCTTTGGACATCATATGCAATAAACATTGAAACTTAGGTTGGTGACTAGCCTTATTTTCATCCTGTATGTTCTTATTTTGTTGATTTTGGATAGTATGCAAGAGTTCTCCTTCAACTTCATAGTTATCTCTAGTTTTCATTATTTTGGCACTGAAGAAGGGCATTTTGGGCTTATTTGCAGTAATTTTTAAGATTTGGTTTATGATCTTTGGCTATGGACAATCCTATTAATTTGGTTTACATTATAATTTGGTTTAGGTTGGCATTTGGTATTTGATGAATTTGGTACTGAAGGTGGTGGTTAATACATTCGATTTTTCATGTTATCAGGAGCGTGAATTGGTCTATGAGTTCATGGAGGGGTGTTTTGAACAGTGAGCACTCTTATAGGGAGTCAAAATCCCCTTTATTCCACTTTCACGTTTTGATTGATGTGTTGAATCTCAATAGTTCTATTTTGATTCAAGCTTGTGGGTACCTTGCAACACTAAGTGACCACTTTTTCTAGTGAAAAAAAAAAAAGGTGAATCACACACTATGGACCACCGTGATTTACAAGAAGTGGGGAGGATATTATGACACATAAAGAAATGGTACAAGGAAACAAAACATCCATCTTCACTCTTATCTCCCAAGAATATTAGTAACAATTTATCTTGCAAATTGCAGAGGTTATAAGCATTTTGGTACAAGTTAAGCAACAATAGGTCATTCTTTAGGTAAAGTGAAACTTCTTAAAAAACTTATTGAAAACTTGAGTAAAAGTGCACGATTAGTGACTCCCTTAAGACAAGAAGAATGTTACAATCATCCAACTAGTAGAAGACATAAAAATTAGAGAATATGAAACACTCCACAAGAGGCCTCTAAAAGTCATCAAGTCATTACATCTAATTAGTAGAAAAGGTGGAAACTCTAAAAGTCATCAAGTCATTACATCTAATTAATAGAAAAGGTGGAAATTGGAGAAGATGAGACATTAGTAATCGCACTTTTAGTTAGCATATGTTTTTTAAAGTTTTTAGTATCTTGGATATTTTCCATAAGATATTCTATAATAATAATTTACCAAAGAACATTAATAAGCTTTGTATTATGTTAAATCATGAAGACAACTTTTATGTTTAAAGAGTATTACTAGCTATGGAGCAGCCATTTTTACAATACAAACTACCCTATTTCTTTTTTCACAATACAAACTACCCTATTTCTTTTGAAAAAATAATAATAAATAAATAATCAAAATGAAACAATCCAATGGTGAGAAACCATTATAAAAAGTTTAGCTTTGAAGTGTTCAAATGTCTTCTTCTCTCTATGGTTAAACCCAGAGCCAATTCTATTTAGAAATACAAAAAATGTTCAAAATGAAACAATCCAATGGTGAGCGACCAATAACTATGATAAAAGGAATATGTTATAAAAAAATTTAGCTTTGGGAGTGTTCGCGAGTGGATGTCTTCCTCTATGGTCAAATCCAAAGCCATTGATCACGATGAAGAAATCAAACCTTCTACTCGGAAGGAGATAGGGTCCTCATTCGTTCTTGATTGTTTATTTGCTGATTGCAACTGGGCGTCCTGTTAAAAGTATCCATTGCGGTCCCAATTCTTCTTTCCTTCGAAGATGCACATCATACTATTCTCTTCGAACGAGTCTTACGTCTTCCAGTATTTTAGGTAGGTAAATGTATATTTTGCGGGATTCATGTTCAGAGAACGTTAAATTTCGAAATCTGACAATTGTATGACTTAAATTTTTGGTTAATAGATTTTTTTGGGATATTTATCTGAAATTCGGCTAGAAATTATTGGATTCGTAGATTTAAGTGATTATTTCTGTAAAATCTGAGTGCAAAAACCATTTATTACGACAGTTAACCAACGCCAAATTAAGAAAAAAATTATACAGCACTTAAAGCTTTAAATCATGTAAAACTCAAATTATTTCTCGCTAAATTTTGACAAGATTCAATCCGTTTTTAGTTTTCAAAATGAAGTCGGTTTGTTGCAGGATTAAACTACTCGTTCACTTTCAAGAATATTACCTGCCCTTTTCTCTCTGTCACGTTTTGTGGACGGAATGCGAAACGAGGCAATTGAAGATAATATCTCACCCGTAACAATCCAACATGGGTTCCCTCTGTCAAGTTTTCTGAACTGAATGCGAAACGAGGAAACTGAAAATAATATCTCACCCGTAACAATCCAACATGGGTATCTAGACAGTGAATTCGTCCAACGATAAGATGGAAAAGTGATGCCAATCGCCATTAAATTCCTTGGGGACACGGAAAGTAATGCCAGTTGTCATTGAATTCAGCGGGGACATGGGCATAATTGATGACTCATGGGGAAGTCTTATCACAAGAGGAGCGACCACTCATGGGGAAGTCTTATCACAAGAGGAGCGACCGCACATTTAAACTTTGGATCCTACAGAGTCCTAGACGATTCACTGCAGGAATTCACGTTTTAGCACTGCAGATCGCCTTGTCCGATTAGGGTTTGTTACAATTGGATACAGCGTATAAAGTACATATCCCCAAACCGCAAGAACTATAAATAATTTGGCTTCTATTTGGTTTTGTTCAACGTTGTCAGTGGTTTTTTTGCAGCTTCATTAGTGCCCATGGATTGAATTGCTTCTGCTCCGTTAATCATTCCGTGTAGCAAAGTGGATACGAAATCTATCATTATACACTCGCAGATTGCACCGAAGATAGGAAAATGTTTATAGCACATTTCATTTTCGGGATCTTCGGTGCGTATACTCGTTCTGCAGACTTTAATTTCTTGGTTGCATGAAGTTTGTTGCAGGTTTCTTAATGTTTAAATTGTTATTTGATGACAGGGAATATCACTGCAATGATACTCTTCTTGGTTCCCCTGTGAGTTTTCCCCAACCTATGTCTTCTTTTAATGAGAAATTTTATTGATAATCATATAAGTCATAATTGTTTCTGGTTTATGATCTGTCTGGTACTGCAGAATTACGTTCTGGAAGATCACTAAGAACAAATCGACGGAAGAGTTCTCTGGATTTCCTTATGTTTCTACACTTTTGAATTGCTTGCTTTCTTCATGGTACGGCCTGCCGTTTGTATCAGCTAACAACCTTCTTGTGAGCACGGTTAATGGAGCTGGAGCCGTCCTGGAACTCTGCTACGTGGTTGTGTTTCTCTTCTATATTCGAGACAAGAAATACAGGGTAAGTATACTACTGATTCATAAATTACTTTGAGTATGGTGAATCCCATTTGAACGGCGGTGGATGAAACAGGTGAAAATATTTGGTCTTCTGGTTATTGTTCTCAACTTTTTTGCTATGGTCGTCCTGGTATCGCTCTTGGCACTGCACGGACATGCAAGAAAATTATTCTGCGGCTTCGCTGCCGCCATCTTCTCCATCTGTATGTACGCGTCTCCGCTGTCAATAATGGTAAATCTGTCTACTTCGTCCTTGGGAAAATGAAAAGATATTCTATAAAAGATTATCGTGACGATCTATGTAAAAATAATTACACTCTTACAAAGTGTCTATGTATTTCGATCTCAATTAAAAATACATCCATTATATCCCAACCTAAATCAGGATAAACCGAGGATCTATTGACATTTTTATACTTATTAATATGCATTTAGCAGCATAGCTTGTCCACTAAAACCTAATTGGTCTATCGGACCTTAAGAGGGTAAGTGATTACTTGTGATTCTTTAGAATTTTGTTTATGTGCTAGAAAAGCATTAAGAGAAGGTTTCCAAGAGCACCATACTTTTGTTGAGTTAAGAGGTTAGGAAGGTTAGTAGTGTGATCAATATTTTGAAAATGAGATCTAATATGGGTATAGGGTGGACAATCTAAGAGAGTGTTTTTCATCTTCAACCTTCTTAGTGTCACAAAGGTGACACACTCTTTCATCCCATGGCGTTTTAGGAATTGACCGATGCCCAATTTCACTATGGAGCTCGTGAGAATTTGTTCTTATCTTAGCAATGCTTATTTTTTTCTTTACACTTGGCAAAACAAATAGATAATTTTGATCTTCTAGATTAGGGTTGATTACATCTTTATAATACCTTATTTCCCTCTAACTCTTTATCACACCACATTTTTTCCTTAAATTTTGATTTAACGTTTTTTTTAATAGTATCTTTATTCTGTAAAATGGTTTCTTCCATTATTCCCCAATAGTTTAGCCAAGATTGGGTGTCTTTATGCCATCCTC